>JASDQU010217173.1:6302-18160 GCA_032191745.1 Picea mariana | reverse complement strand
ATCGGAATTTTTTCTCATCATCAATAACATCATCTTTCACAACATGGAGATGGAGTAGCATCATCATCATTATCTTCAGCATGGAGTTGAAGTAGAATCACCATCATCATCTTCAACATGGAGATGAAGTAGCATCATCATCATTATCTTCAGCATGGAGCTGAAGTAGCATCGTCATCATTATCTTCGGCATGGAGTTGAAGTAGCATCATCATCATCATATTTACACGAGACAAAGACTTGGTCAACACATTTGCAACCTGCTCATCTATACCAACATATTGGAGCTTTACATCTCCTCTCTACACCATATCACGAATGCAGTGATATCAGATTTCTATGTGCTTCGAATTATCATGGAACATTGGGTTCTTTGTCATCTTTATGAAACTCTAGTTATCACATATAATCATGGTGGCTTCCATCTCTAGATCGAATAGACCTGTCAACAACTTCTGACACCGTATGGCTTCACAGTTGGCGAAACATGCTACAATGTATACCTCTTTTTTCATGCTGAGAGCAATACTGGATTGCTTCCTGCCATGAACTCATGATTGACCCCAGACTAAAACAAAACTCTGAAGTGATCTTTCCATCAGAAACACTTCCATCCTAATTTGAATCAATATAACCAACCAGTCAGAAGTCACGATCTCCAGTGTAACAGAGACGAAAGTCCAACGTACCCTTAAGGTATCTCATCACATGTTTTGCAACAACAAGGTGAATACGTCTAGTCTCTACCAGATACTGACTCAGGGTGTTCACAACAAAACATGTATCTGGCCTGGTATTCGTCAAATACATCAACGATCCAATAATCTGTCTATATAGAGTAACATCAATGAATTCTGACGAAGTATCAACCATGATCTTCAACTTTGTTTCCATGGGTGTGTTCATGGCTTTGCATTTCAACATGTCAAACCTCTTCAATATTTCAACTGCATACTTCCCTTGGTTAAGGAAGATCTTCTCTGGGATTTTCCAAACTTCAATACCTAAGAAATAATGCATCAGACCTAGGTCTTTCATCTCAAACTCTGCAATGAGCTTCTTCTTACAATATGTGATAATATTTTCTTCTCTCGTCAAGAATAAGTCATCTACATATACTAGTAATATCACTGGCTCATCATTCATAACCTTGAAGTAAAAGTTAGAATCAACTTTACTCTTGGTAAAGCCCAAGTTCGTCAGGAAACTATCAATTCTTCCATACCAAGCTCTGGGATCTTGCTTCAATCCGTACATAGCTTTCTTCAACCTGCATACATGAGTCTTTCTATCTTCAACTTCAAATCAAACTTTCACACCACTTTGTACCAAACTGGTACACTTGTTAAACTGTAACTCAATCTGCACAATCATGTGCTAGCTTTATGTGATTTCTGCAAAGCATTATCTGTCTGAGAGTATGTTCTTTACTTTCTCTGCAACTGTTCCTTCTGGAACCAGGAATCTGCACTTGCAACTCCTATTTCTGAAGCTGAGAATGACTTGTTCTATTCTCACTGTAGCTGTTGAACTCTAAGAGTAACTTTTCTATTCTATCATGGAAACAACTTCATCTGGGAGTGGCTCAATAGCTGATACTGAAGGTATCTCTTCTTCTTTCATGGAGGTAAATCTATCTATTATTGTAGTCATGTCTTCATGACCCAACTAATGTATTACATCAACTGGCACTGGAGATAACTCAATCTCAAATATAGGGATTGCTCCCCCTGAATCTCATACTATATCGGAATCATGGTTGTTCTGATTGTCTTCATGAATACTGGAACTATTTATTCAATTACTGCAGTAAGTGTCTTGTCATAGTCTTCTCCCTCTTGTTAGGATAATTCTATGAACACAAATAAGGTTTGTACATATGTGTACTGTTATCGGCGGCATGCTTGATCTGTTAGATCAATCTTGGAAGTCATCACTAACTTCCTTTCAAGGAAAAATCAATATCCCAATCATTTTGAATTGCTTCCTTCTCTGTCATTGAAACAAGGGAATCTTCCCAGGAGATTTCATGTCTCCTAGAGGTCTTTGAAGCTACGATCTAGTCTTCTCAACATATGGCATCTAATTGCAAGTCTTGGAAGATGTCTCCTTTTCTCATTTGATTCTCTTTGAGATCAAGCTCATTCCGAATCTTGATTTCTTTTGAGTCTAAAAGGACTTCATCATCTCTACAATGTATGCTTGGTGTAGAGTACCAAATCTTAATAGGAAAGGTTGAGTCAAACTTCAAACAAATTATGCTTCCTGTCAAGGTAGCTTCATTATCCATTGATCAAGTCTACTTAATGTTCGATCATCTTTGGAACCTTCTGCTCATTACAATCAATCTCCATGTGAGATACTTTGTATCTCAAAAATAACTTCGTCTTCATCTTATTTGGTACATGAATGTATACGGTCATGTACATAATCTGCTTCATGTCTCATCTAATATGTTGCCTTCTGTAATCGTCACTATAGCTTCCTTAGGGCACTTGTGACCTGCCCAGAATAGAAACAACAACAAACAAGAATAATACTCTTTATAGTAATAATAAAGCAATAGTGAGAACAATCGTCACACCAGCTTATTTAGATCTATCACCTGTGACCTTCCTGAAACAAGGGTTAAAAGTAAGAAATATAATAATGAGAGCAACACTCTTCTAGTGTTGTGATCAATCATTCCTCCATGGTAACCTGGAGGCAAAACAAGAAGTTTCTCCTAGAGGAGATGTTAGTTATATCTGGTAAATGATCACAATAAGCATTTATCTCAATATGCTCACATGCTACCAAGTATGATACTCTTCAAAGACTGTTATCTCAACTATAGTGTGTACTTGTAATGAGGTAGTTATCAAACTTGTCATGTGTCAAATTGAATCTTATCAACTTAATTAATCAAACCTTGAACCTGGAGTCTTGTCCTCGAGAATCGGTGTGTTGTTTTTCTTCCAAGTCTCCTTCACTCAATATGACAAGTGCTTTCTTCAATCTGTCCTTTGTACTAAGACAATATGCTATCTTGATAGAAATCTAAGTTAGAGAATAAACTCTAATCTCAATTTAATACCTTAACTTTAATTTTGACCAAGGGTTAGTATGATGGTCATAATTTCAACATACAACCTAGATGTTCAAAATAATGTCATAACAAATGGATGTATATTAATACAATCAAACCCGGGGCATTCAATCCAAGATCCTTCTAAATCTACAATTGTTGTTTAGACAAAAGATCCTTTCTCCCGCAAGTACCCTTTTAGAATAATGATACAGTTTTGAACATATGTAAGTACATACCTCTGATAGTATCGACAGGTAGTGGCACCATCTGATAGCAATGGCAACAAACCTTTTAAAACTTCAAAGGTGTTGCAACTGACACTACAATTGATACTGATACTGCAACTGCAACTTAGGGTTTTATGAGGAAACCCTAATTTTACTAACTTCAAATTTTGGAATTATGACCCAGGGACTAGATGTGTTGGGCTGAGACGAGTATGTTGGAGATGTTTGTTTTAAAAAAATTCAAGTTTTACCCCTGAAACTTGACTTGCGCAAATTTGGACTGGTACTTCTGGTACTGGTTCTGGTTTCCTAGTTTTCTGGTACCAGTCAAAACTAAGGTTTCACTTCCTAGAGGCTCTGGCCACTGAAAAGGTGCACTCAAGCTGCCAATGAGTTTGCTTGGCTAGGGCGCACTTCCCTAGATGGTTTTTAGTCAGAAATTCCCTTCCAATAAAAAACCCTATTTTTCTTGTACGACAACAGTAACGTTTTTTGGTTACCCAATGAAAGGTGTTCTACTCAGTTTAGCTCTTGTACCATGTTAATTTTAGAGCTGCTATTAAGTTCTTTTCAATTTACTAGACAATAATAGCATAAGCAAGATCACTGAGAGAAACACAATCACAAGGTAGACGACATTTTATCCTGGGAAACCCTCATGGGGGAGAAAACCCAACAAAAACTTCCTTAATATACATTGCCAATACAATGTCAAGATAAAGACCAAAACACTAAAGATAATCCAACTCTAAGCATGCACCTCTCTCTCCTCCTTCTTGCAAATGAAACTACCTCCAAAAGATGCTCACTAGATGAGTGACTCAGTGAGTGAGTAAGCGAGGCGCCATCCTCACTTATTTATACTAGCTAGGAGGGGCTAGGGTTGTGTCTCTTCACCAAGATGGGCCAACTTCTTCAACTAGTGGTTAAAACCACTTTAATTACCCCCAGGGGTCGACTTTACAAACAACACCATATAACTATGGTTTGACCAATCCACAAAAGGGGATTTGGTCTTATACAAAACACGACATGATCAATCCACAAAAGGGGATTTGATCTATATAAAAATAACTCAATTCTAATTAGAATATTCTTTGCAGTTACAATATTTCAACACCTTCAACAAACTAAACATTGTCCAATCATCCAAATATACTTCTAGGAATTTATGAACAAATTCTTTAAAAGCTACGACAACAACTCGGGAAAATATTGTTGTGCATTTTTCAATCCAAAAGGCATGATTGTATACTGATAACATCTCCATTCCGCCGCAAATGTTGTCTTATGCCTATCCTCTTGCGCAATCTTAATATGGTGATACCCAGAGAATCCATCAGTAAATGAGTAAGCTTCATATCCTCGTACATTCTCCAAAACTTCATCTGTAAACGAGGTAGGGAATGGGTCATGTAAGCAAGCATCATTTGATTTCCATAGATCCACACAAATTCTAATTCCACCTGTTTTCTTGTCATGGGCCACCATTGGACTGATCCATTTTGACTCTGCGATAATTTTAATAATCCTAGCTTCCAACATCATATCTATTTCTTCTTTCACTTTCTGCTTATATAGCTTGGCATCTGGCTTCAAAGGGATCCTCATCTCCCCTAGCTCCATAGTAATCCCTTTCATTTATGAAAATGTAGTTTGAAAAAGGTCTTGGTATTCGCGTAGTAAATAAACAATCTTCTCGATAGTTTCTTCATTCCAATAATCTCCAATGTTTGCGAACTTGGGATTATCCTTTTACCAATATTCACCTTGTGCATTTTCAACGACATTGCATACACAACAAATTCAAGCTCGAGACCCTCTACTACGCGTTCTCCTTCGGTTTCTGGCACTTGCAAATTTCTCGGGTCTTCATCCTCCTAGTCTTCTCCAGCAACGTTATAACATTCCTAAACCTCTTAAACAATGGCAAAATATCTAGACGCACTACATAAGGGTATTGGTCTCGTCGAGTCTTCTGATGTACAAATCTTGTTTTTGATCATCTGCAGAACTTTGTCGACCAAAGGGGCATCATCTTCAAAATTTAAAGTTACCTTGAAGTTGCGATTCAAATATTCCCAGTCTGTTGTTCCTATGCCTACTTCCAGTTCTATATACTGGTTCTTTAGGATCGTATCCAAAGTGTGTACAAACAAGTGCGTCAATTCCTACTTAGGTACTGAGCTCCATGTTGCGGTGCACTGTGTAAGATGATCTATAGGGAAACTCAACCCAGTATACTTTTTCACAATGTATTTAGTTTTTTTTCCCAGCCCGTCTTGTAACAACCTTTTGCGTTGCTGCCAATTATCTATTATATCCTTATGCACAACCCACCACCTTGCAGGAGTCACTTTCAATGCGACATTTAAAGCTAGCAATGTCTTTTGTTTCGGTATCTGTAATTCAAATTATTTTACAAAAGAATCTGTATATGTTAATCCATCACACTTCGGGGGATCATGTACCTCATCTCCAATCTAGTGCAATGCACGGGTAATATGGGCACATCTCCTTGTAGATACTCCATATAACCTCTATTGCTAATGTTCCAGGGCTTCTTTTGAATTTGACGTGCAATAATTAATACTTCGCCAACTGAGTACACCCTCAACAATAGGATTAACGTAGTCATCCATCTATGCGGTCACAGTGTAAAGGTTATCGAGTTCTTTAGCATTGAATTCTTCCCTTACCAATTCCACGTATCGTCTTCCTTTTGTGTGATCCAATGGCACAATTACTCTCAAGTCTCCTACTTCAAAGATCGTTTGTCTCTTTTCCAGATCAATAATGGTCTTGTTATCAAAAGATCAATCAAGTCCAAGTAACGTTGGATAGGGTTTACTATCATGCACTATCTTGATTACTTCAAAATATGTTGTGTTGCGCACTCCATCGATATTAAAATTCACCCCTATCAGTCTTCCAATCAGAACAAGTTTGTGCTAATTTGTTAGCCTCAACTAAATTGGTGACCAGATCAACTTTGGTTTGCTCATCGTCTCCCATGTCTGCCTCAGAAGGACGTTTACATCAAATCCCAGATCCAAGATTATATTAATGATATCAAGGTCTCTTATCAGTGCATTAAGACATAATTCCCTATTTGTCCTTTTCTTACACTGTACCTGGTTAAATACTCGTTGTGAAACAAGTGCTTCTTTATCTTGCGCACAATGGTTGATCATCCAACACAACATGTTTAATGTAGTTTCATTCTTTATTAGTTCTAAACAACTATTTAATAAACTTTTTAGAGTACTTTCCTTCTCAACTGGTCTTTTTGTAATCGAGTGGTCATAGGTTGGAGGCATGTCATACACAGGTGGCGCAGTCGATGCTTTCCATTATATTTCTAGAAGCTCCTTCCTTGCTTGCTTATATGTGTCTCTCTCTTTCCAAGGGTCAAACGTCGAAGGAGGTTTTGCTTCTTTCCTGATCCACTGGTCGATCTGATTTCATTATTTTATTGCATCAACTCTTGTTTTTTCTCCTCCGCGGGTAACTGTTGCTACCCTTGGTTGATTGTCATGCTCTTCCACTACTATCATCTGCATGTTCTAGTTCTTTTTCACTGCCACTTCGTGATCAACTATGAACAATATTTCGTCGCATGATTCAACTGTTTGTAGTATGTGCATGTCGTACAATGATTCTGACAATCTCGTGCCGAATGCCCAGGCTGGTTACAGTTATAGCAGATAATCGATCCTCTTCCTCTGTCTAATCCTCCTCTTCTTCCTTGATTGTATCCCCTCAAAGTATTATATTGCGGTACCCCTCCTTCTGATCCATCTCCCCCTTGAAATTTGTATGCATCAGAGGTGCGTTCTTTCATTAGATCGAGTGTGCGACAATTCTATTCGTCATGTCCCACGGGCTTACAAAAATTACAAAATAAGCTTCTGGCAGTGCTCTGATACTTCTACATCAAAGGGAATGCATTTGGGTGATGACCCATCGCTCTACATATCTCACACCATACCCCTACTCCCGTGGCCAAGGGATTCATAGCTCCTGTAGCCAAATTATCTGCAAAAGTTGGACACTCATTCTTATGATGTCCTTCCTTTATGCATGTAACACACCAGACTTCTTCATGCTTTTCCTTCCCTTTAGCAAGCTCCTGCAACTGAATTGCCAATGCTGCTAACTGTGACTGAACTTGAGGCATCCCTGCACCATTATCTCCTATAGGGGATGCTTCCAAATTCATGGCGATCTCTAGTGCTTCTGACTGCGACATAATCTTCTGTTGCATCAATGGGTAGTGTATATGTGGTAACAATCCCACAATGAACCATTCCCTATGTTGCTTGTCTGGAATATGGAAGGTCAACCGATCCATCGACCTCGGAGACGCACACAGGGTCGTGGCTTCAACACAGAGTCTAGCCTGAGTGGGTTTATTGGGATGTAATGGATCTCCTTCTGTTGGACTAATCTGATGGTCCTTTTCCTTCTCCTTCCTTTCTATTTACGATATTCCTTCAATCTGGATCACTACGTCGGGGTATCTTTCCTCAAACTCACTGCGCTACCCTTCTCTATCAGCCACAGTCATCTTCTTACTGTACCGAATTTTTTTTCCACTACGCAACACTCCAATCTCATCTTCCATCACACCTTCTTCTTTTCCTGACATTCTCAGCCCATTCGTTCCTTGTTTATTCTTTCCTGCATCCCTCTCCTCCATACTCTCGAACCATCCCATAGTCAAACCCCAGACCCCCTATCCGCACTAAGGCGCCTAACTATTAGGGCAATCAGGTTCCAACTTCATAACCCCATTATCACACAACAACATCTTGACCCAAGTAGACAATGATTTCAAATATCTTCCACGCATACCTTTAAAGAACTCCCTCTCAGTAGCACTGTATGACTGGGTACACTCTATAACAAACTTAGTAATATAACCCCCCAATACGCTATCCAGCCAAAATCCAACTGCACACGAGATCCGATTACTTATGGTATTATGTTGTTGGATCAACTCAAAAGTCTAGCTTCTCAGAACAATAGTGCATAATGTTCCATTCTTTTCAACTAACCTCTGTAACCACTCAGCCAAAACTATCAAGAATTCAACAGAAAAAATCTCATGTAAGTCTGTAAATACATACCTTTGTAACCGCTACTCCAAGCTGATCCATGGGTTCTTATTCTGATGTCTGGAAAACTCATGCTCCTTTGTCTCTAACCACTGTCCTATCTCTTCCTTAATCGACCTCCACATTCCCTTAAGTGGCAGATCCTGGTCCCGACAACAGAACCATTTGTTGGAGTGCAGTGAGCAAACCTAAGGTTCAACGTGAACTTGCCAACAAAACCCTCAGATACCAACCCTTTCGGCATCACCCGCAAGCAGGTTGAGTCTATCTATCTCCATATCCCTCTATCTCTCTGTCACTCTTCGCTCCTATCTATCTCAAAACCCTTACATATTTATACAATTACAATGGGGCTTATCCCATATCGATGGACCCAAAATTCCTAACGACTTCCAATGGTCTTCCTTCTTTTGTGCGCGCTGATCCTTGACAGACCTGTCGCTTTGTTCGCACGGTTTTCTCCTACACAATTCCCAAAACTAGTCCCCAACATCCTTACTATTTATTTATTCCCTCAAACCTGGAAACCCCTGTTTCCAATCTTCCCTGCTCTTCATATCTTGTCAAGAAGAACCCATTCTTCTTCTTTGGACTTGCACGAGCATTGGAGTCGGAGGTACTATCTATGGTCAGTGGCCTGGGTGGAGGGACTTGAAGTCCGATTCCGGAGCAGTGCCACAATAGATACAGGTGGTAACTACCTTTGTCTTGTTGTTCATTAATAAAGATACCTATTTCCCGTCAATTATTTGTATTTTAATGTATGATGTTTATGTTTAAGCGTTCAAATTATTAGAACACTTATTGTTTTAATTTCAATAATTTTTATGAGAGTTAGTTATCATATTACTATGCCTTTGTAGTTGTCAACTTGATTGTTTTCAGGTGATCAAAGGGACTACAAGGAAGGAATGTTGAAGTGAAAGGTTTCAACCATGGGATCGTCATCAAACGTTGGGAAATTGACATGCCTCTCTCTTTCCAACTATTAGTTAGTTAGGTAGTTATAAGACTTCTTAGTTGCAATTATGGGATTGAGCTCACTTTTTAAAGATCCTCGCTCTGTTGTGGCTTTAACCCATATCCATAGGAGAATTTCTCCATAACAACAGACATCTAGACATATGTGCAATATGTGAAAATGATGACCTTCATAGAGGAATTTGAAGGTGTGAACAACATTACGTCGAAGCTTAGAATAATTTCTCTTTATATGTGAGGAAATGGGAGGTTTCAAGAAAAGAATGGGAGTAAAAGAGTTCAAAGGAAATTTAGGTGATCCAAAGACAAATGATTGGCACAATGGCTTAGGTATAAAAACTCAAGCACAAACAAATGTAGTTGGAAATCAAAGTGGAAAGTAATAATTAGAGTTTAAAGGAAGTTGAGGAGAAAATAAAGAATGGTCCATGATATAATCTCGAAGTTGGAGATGGAGCAAAGACTTGGTTATAAGGAATGCAATCTCCCTTGCTCTCTCTATGGGTTCTTTTGGAATGGAACAATTGGCAGCCATGGAAGAAGACATTGTTCAACAAAACACAATGCAGACAAGGAACTGAACCTCGGTCAACTTTTCGTCAAAATTTGGTAGCAAGAAGAAAACCCTTAGTGGGTTTGGGCTCAATAATCCTTGAAATTTGCGATCTTTTGTAGAATAATTCTTTTAGTATGATAGTATATACATTTATATGTTGATTAAGGTTGGTTGTTATTGATTTCAACCCTTGAAGAAAGCCCGGTAGCACAAAGGTTTGGGTAATGGACCCAAGTTTGTTTGATGTAAAGATGACTCATTATTGTCTTGTCATGGCTGATAATAAGTACAAATGGATGAACTCCAAAGTGGTCCCCTTATGGTGAAAGCCCTCATGGTAAGACGCTTTGTGGATTGAGTTATCCTAGAAGTATGGTTAGAGAACCCATGCTTATTTGTGGAATAATGTGATGAAGGTCAGTGAATTTGTCAGTGAAACTATCCTAGATGGATAGTGCTTGTCATGCCATTTCTGGTGGTATGTGGAACATCACATAACTCCTCACGGTTAGAGAGTTATGGCCATGAGAAGTTGGAGAACCCAGGTTTGGGTAATTGACCCAAGTTTGTTTGATGGATAATTTAATTTCTAACCTTGTACAATATCTACTGCAAACAGATATTCAGTAAAAGAACATAAAAGATACAATGGAAAATACAAACATTACACAAAGATTTTTCCCCTGGAAACCCATACCGGGAAAACCAACATATTTTATATTCATTCATATGTGATACATTGTTTACAATACAATATACATATAGGAGCCAGCGGCATCCAAAACCCTAACCCAATGACCTGGATTAGTCCACAACCCTAATTCCTTAACCGGAAATAGAAAACCATTGGCAAAAACTATGTGCTGAAAAACCACCTAAATATGTGACACGTTTCCCAAGGCAGAAATTTTTTTCTCGGGGGCGCTGCCACCGAACCCCCGCACCCCCCCTACGTGCCCAACGCATATGTGTTATACTTATGCAAAGAATATAACACATACCCAACATTCTCCCACTTGTTGATTTCTTTGCATACAGGGGGTTACGGGGTTACATAGTCAACAATGCAAGGCAACAATGCAAATGGATCCTCTACACCAAGAGAACTTCTCAGTGCTCACAGATTTTGTTAATGAATCTGCAACATTCTTCAAAGTGTCCACCTTCATCAACAATACTTTATTTTCTTCAACCATGTCTCTCACAAAGTGATATTGAATATCAATATGCTTTGTCTTTGAATGATGAGCTGGGTTCTTCGCCAAAAAAATTGCACTCTGACTGTCACAATCTATCCTTACAGCTTGTTGTACCAACCCAATACTTGAACACAATCTTTGTAACCATACTGCTTCCTTACTTGCATGAGTGGCTGCCATGTATTCAGCTTCTGTAGTTGAAAGTGCCACCACATCCTGTCTTTTGCTCATCCAACTTATTGCTCCTCCAAACAGGTTAAACACATACCCACTTGTAGATCTCCTACGATCCAGATCTCCAACCTAGTCTGCATCCACAAATCCATGTATATCCACCACTCTGTCCAATCCCGGTCTTCCTTCGTAGCACAATCCATAGCTAGTAGTGCCACGCAAATACCTGAAAACCCTTTTTATTGTTGTCCAATGCTCCTTCCCTGGTTTTGACATATACCTAATCAAAACTCCCACTGCATGTGCAATGTCCAGTCTAGTATAGACCATTGCATACATCAAACTACCAACTGCACTCGCATATGGAACACGAGACATGTCCTCCTCCTCTTCATGTGTCTTGGGACATTGATCTGCAGATAACTTTACACTAACAGGAATAGGAACCTTGACCGGTTTACATTCCTGCATATTAAACCTCTGCAATATTGTCTCGACATATTTTCTCTGATTTAACCAAAGTTTCCTCCT
>JASDQU010217171.1:0-18160 GCA_032191745.1 Picea mariana | reverse complement strand
CTACTGACTGTTCAACCCTAGACTCAAACACCTGAGAGGAACACTTCTCACCATAGGAGGGGGTGACTGCCCCACCCTGATTGAAAAGTAGCCTATCAAGCACGCTACTGTCACTGAAACAACATGCGTGCGAACGCGTGCTAAGCTAAAACAGAATGCATGTACACGCGGGCTGACCTTGTGCAGGCCGCGTGTATGTATAAACTCTAAGACAAAAATAAACACAGGTAGCCCAGACTAGGAAGAGGCCTTTGGTATTGATAACCAGGGTCTCTTGAAGGTTTGGATGCTTCTTCTAACAGAAAAGAAAAATAATTGTAAGGAATAACAAAACACAACAAGAAAAACTGAGACAAGACTGTGAACCAACAAGACTCAGACGAGATCCAGAAAACCCCCTGAGAATGTATAATTCTGATAGGGAAGAGGAGGACTAACTCTCAAACTCTCTGAACTCCTACACACTACTGAAACCTCTACAGCTAGCGTTCACACGTGGGCTATAATAGGTTAGGGCGCGAGTACATGCGTGCAGGCATTTTGCAGGCCGCGTGTACCTCTGTGTGTCCCGATAATTACTGTCAAGAAACAATCAAGGAAAAATTGGTATAAAGAACTAGGCTCCCTGCTAGCTCAGACCTAACGGAAAACAGATAGGCAAAGAAACAGAAGATCTAATCCTTTAAACTACCCAAAAACCTCAACTAAATCTGGAAAACCTTAAAGAGTATCTTCCCCAGTATGGTCGCCAACTCTGTTATTGGGAAAAATACCCTACGGACTAGCAAACTAGGGTCAGACTTGCATGCATATTTTGACCGTAAAGAAATTACTTTTTAACCTACCACCCAAAACTTAAACATCTCTTTCACAATACATGCATGGAAAGGAACTACTAACCTTTTTACTGATGTTTGGTGTAGATCCTCCATTGCGCTTTGCCCACTTGCTTGCTCTGCTCCTTCCAAAGATAAGTCTGCAATCAAGACAAACCACTACGCATGCATTCTACTTTTCTACTTGAGGGTTAGAAATTAAGCATAAATTAAACAAATCATAGATAACTCATGCATTGGGACGGGAAAAGTATTCTTTTATTATTTTCAAAATGAATCAACTTANACAATCAAAGTCGAGACCGACCACCACTCCTTGATCCCGATCCTGGGCTCCTCCTCTTCTTTTGTCCTCCAACTGCTTTGCGTTAATTCTCCTTAGGCTTGAGGGAAGGCTAAAGGGTTGGGACAATGGATTCGACAAATGGGCATAGTTTCTTCGCTATAATTTTTCCTCCCCCAAATGGTACCCCTACCCCTTCTTTTATAGGCTAGAAGGAGCTAGGGTTTTGGACGAACCCTCGGCCATGCATGGCTGGGAGTTTCAGTTAACTGACCCATAGATTTTTGTCCCATCGGCAACTTTCCTTTTTTTCATGATTCTAAAGGTACACGCGGGTTGTAGTGGGCCTGCTAGCATGTACTTTTATATACACGCGGGCTGTAGTGGGCTAGCTAGCGTGTACTTTTAAAAATGGAGTTTTTAGAAGAGTTGTTTAGTAGATTTTGGCAAAGAAGGGATATGAGTTGGCCTGATGCCAGGTAAGCATGTGTGGTGCAATTTAGGGTTATAACAGCAAAAGTCAAGCCAGAGGCAAGATAGTTTCCCAAGACAGAACTCAGAAATCGAAAGAAGAGGGGAGGAAACCTCTAACTCTAACTGAGAGAGGAGGAAGCTCACAGAGAGGGCAGTAGGTCAATAGAAATACTTTTCCTCGAGTTAGAGGAAGAGCAACCAGCTGAGGAGGTGAAGTGAAATGTTTTGTCTTTGGGAAAAATTGACATAAATCTTATGAGTGTCCAAACAGGAAGAAAGAAGGTGGTGAGACTCACATTACTGAAGATCAGAGGAAAAATTTTAAGGCAGAAGATGCTGAGGGCGAAAGATCCTTGATGATGAGGAAAGTTCTCTTAACGCCAGAGAAGGAGGCAGAGAACCCAGCCCAAAGAAGCAGTCTGTTTGGGATTGCTTGCAAGACTAAAAATAGGGTATGCAAGGTAATAGTGGATAGCGGTAGCAAAGACAATATCGTTTCTATAGATATGGTAGAAAAGCTGGAGCTGGAGACTATCGTACATTTGAGCCCATACAGAGTTTCATGGCTACAAAAAGGACATCAGGTAAATGTCACTAAATAATGTTTAGTTGAGTTTAAAATAGGAGGATATAAGGATGAAATATTGTGTGATGTCATTCCCATGGATGTTTGTCATATATTGCTAGGTAGACCGTGGCAATATGACAGGAATGTGGTTCATGATGGGAGAAAGAACACATACACCCTGGAGAAGAATGGAAGGACACACATGTTGTTTCCGATCAAAGATAAAGAAGTGAAACTAGAGTTGAGAAACACTGTACTTCTCATGAGTGGGAAGGAACTTCTTAAGGAGGTTAAGAAGAAGGAAGACACAAAATTTATTGTGGTCAGGAAGCCTAGAGTTGTTTTAACCAGTACAAGAGTGGATGATTTACCAAAAGAAATCTAGAAGTTGCTGGAAGAGTTCATTGATATAGTAGTGGATGAACTACCTCGTTCATTGCCACCTATCACAAGTATAATTCATCACATTGATCTTATACCTGGAGCCAATTTACCAAACAAAGCAGCGTACAAATTGACGCCGCAAGAGAATGAAGAAGTCAAGAGACAAGTCTAGGACTTAATGGACAACAAATTGGTTAGAGAGATATTGAGTCCATGCATTGTTCCAATAGTGCTCAACCCAAAGAAAGATGGAGGCTGGAGGATGTGTACAGACTTAAGAGCGATCAATAATATTACCATCAGATACAGATTTCCATTGCCAAGGATGGATGATTTGATGGATTTCTTGAGTGGAGCAAGATTTTTTTTCAAAGATTGATTTGAAAAGAAGATACCATCAAATTCGTATGAGAGAAGGTGATGAATGGAATACAACATTCAAGATGAATGAGGGGCTATACGAATGGATTGTCATACCATTTGGTTTAAAAAATGCACCCAGTACTTTCATGAGGATTATGAATGAAGTCCTGAAGGATTTCATAGGAAAATTTGTCATTGTATATCTTGATGATATATTGATTTTCAGCAAGACTAAAGCAGAACACTTGAAGCATTTAGTTGCAGTGATGAGGAGGTTACAACAAGAGAAATTGTTGATTAATGTGAAGAAATCATTATTTATGGGGACATAACTCATTTATTTGGGTTTTGTTATCTCTGCAAATGAGTTGAAGATGGACCCAAAAAAGGTGAATGCAATCAAGAATTGTCCATCACCGAAAAGTGTATTTGAAGTTCGAAGCTTCCATGGTTTAGCTAGTTTCTACAGAAAATTTATCCAAAGTTTTAGTGGGATTAGCGCACCGACGATGGATACGGTGAAGAAAAGACACAAATCTTTTCACTAGACAGAGGAAGCAGAGAAGAGTTTTCAGCCAGATTTTAGCAAGACATTTCAGGTCAAGTGTGACGTGAGTGGATTTTCAATAGGAGTGGTCTTGAGCCAAGATGACAGACTGATCGCATACTTCAGTGAGAAACTGAATAAAGTGAAGGTTAAGTACTCCACATATGACAAGGAATTCTATGCGGTCATATGAGCACTGAAGAAATGGAGACACTATTTGGTTCCTAAAGAGTTTTTTTTGTACAACAATAATCATGCTTTACAATTCGTGACTCAACAGGAGAAGTTGAACCAAAAACATGCTAAATGGGTTGAATTCATGCAGAATTTTACTTTTGTGATTAAACATATTTCTGGAACTACTAACAAACTTGTTTATGCTTTGAACAAGAAATGTTTTCTTATGTAGGAATTCAAAGTCAAAACTTTGGGTTTTGATAACCTCAAGGAAATGTACAGGGATGACCCAGATTTTAAGGAAGCATACAAGGCGTCTAAGAATCTAGTTCTTAGGGACAGAAGCCAATGGATTGAATATATGATCCAAGATGGATTATTATTCAGGGGAAATCAATTATGTATTCCAAAATGCTCCATGAGGGAGAACATATAAAAAGAAAAGCACAGTGGAGAATTGGCTGGACACTTTGTTCATGATAAGACGTTCTTAAAATTGAAGTAGCTGTTAACTAGTGCTCCAATCTTGAGAATTGAAAATCTAAATATGGATTTCGTGGTGTGCACCGCTGCGTGTAAGGAAGGGTTGGGAGGAGTTCTCAGCCAAGATGTATTTGTAATCTACTATGAGTCCAGGAAATTTAAAGAGCACGAAAATAATTATTCCACTCATGATTTGGAGCTGGCAACAATCATCCACGCTCTGAGGAAATTGATGCACGAGCATCATAAGTAGTCAAGCGAGCGTGGAGGTGAAAGACAGTTGGAAAGCACAACATGCATTTTCCACGTTTTGTAAATGTTTTGAAAGTTTAAAAGGAGCGTATATTAATGTAATAGTTAGGAGGAATGTACTCGCATTTATACTTTGGAGATTGTAAACGGACCTGGGGAAATTCTCCCATCCATCTTTATTATTAAGGCATTTAAGCTAGTTAATGAAAGTAGGTAGGTTTGAATTAATAGATTAGACAGTTTTAGAGCATAGGAGGTAAAACAGATATAGACACCCTCATTCTTGTATTATTGAATTATTAGAGAAAAAAAGAAGAGAGATTTGTAGTAGAGAGTTGGAAGGGAGAGTCCATGTACAAGAGCTTTGAATTAATGAATGAAGCTTTGAATCAGAATTCATGGTGTTATGATGTTTTCTGTTTATACATGGTGAATGGTATGCTTCTAGTTGGTTTATTCTCTTTGTTTATGCATTTATTTCAATGTTGTGTATATGTATGATTTCATGTTATGTGTATGAAGTATGAAAGAGAAAGAGAATGAGTTTCAATTGTTTCTCTTCCTGAATGAGAGAAGTTCCTGCAAGGAGTGCAGTGAAAACGTCTGCAAGGTGTGCATTGATGAAGACTCTGAGTTTTATCTTAGAAAGCTCAGGAGGGATACCGTTGTTCTCATTCCAGTAGAAGTGCGAGTGAAGCACAAAGGCCATGCAAGGAGTGCGCAGGCTATTGGAAGTATTAGGACTTATCAACTAAAGGAAGTATTGAAGGATTTCTATTTTCGGGAGTATAGATTCGAAGAAATCAAATACCCAGAGGTATTTGATAGATTTCTACAAGGAGTGCATGAAGGAGTTCTTTCAAGGCTTGAAGTTTCCAGAGAAATCTCAAGAGGGATAATGCCTTTGAACACTTCGAGGGAAGTCTGGGATTGAAACATTTCAAAGGAGGATGGAGATTGAAATACTTCAAAGGGAGAATAGGTTCGAAGCCATCCGATAGAAGTTAAGTTCCAGTAGAAGAACTTTGGCTCATTTCGTAGAAACTGTCAAGGAGGGACGAACGGTTGGAATTCTCTATGAAGAATTCGTGAAGCCGCAAGGACCGTAGGATAAAGAGAAGTTGTAGGGTGGTTAGAGGTAGACGAAATCATCACTCTAGGGTCCAAAATCAAAGTCGACCGTTGATCACGATCTGTCTGAGTCGTCAAATCATTTCGACATTTCGGGGATCCTGACGATGAGAAGTTGAGCACAGTGGAATGAAAGTCCCAAAGTTGCGAGTTGCAACAAGAATTGGCTTGGAATTTCAAGATTTCAGCACTTCAAGAGTTCGGTGTTTGAGAGGATTCAGTTTCAACTCCATGAGTTGCGAGTTGGCGAGTGCTGAGAGCTCATGTGAATGCGTGGCACATCTGTCAGGTGGGGACAACAAGGGTGATAGGTGTCGTGTACTCATGCATCAAGGGATCAACCCATAGTTTCCCTATCACATCTTGGGATTTCACAAAGAAGGAGCATGAAGGCTCTACACTCCAACTCACAAGGTTTCGAGTTGCGAGAAGTGAAAAAGGGAAGTCATACTATCGTTGACTATCGCATCTCAGGATTTCGTAGGAAGAGAGCATGAGAGCTCTACACTCCAAATCATGAGATTGTGAGTTGTGAAAGACTCTTGTGCCAAGCCCAGTTGTGGTCGTGTGGAGGTGAAGCTCGTACCTTGTGCCTATTTTCATAAGGGGGTTTCAGAAGGACCTATGGATCGATTCGTTGAAGGTTCCGAAAGGGATCCAAAAGAGCCACTTCAGCTCAAGGAGATTTGAATGATCCTGTGAGTGGATCTCAGCCTGTAGGTAGGGGGTCTGTGTTAGAAATGGAGACATTACCTCATGGGAAGAAGATTTGAATTGAGAACAGACCACCATGGTCTAAAATATTTGTTTGAGCAACCAACCTTAAACGCTAGACAAAGCAAGTGGTTGGAGTTTCTGTGTGAATACGACTTCGATATCAAGCATATCAAAGGGAAGGAAAACAAGGTGGCTGATGCACTCAGCAAAAAGGTGCATGAATTGCATGCTACAACCATTAGCATGTACAAGAGGAATATTAAGGATAGAATTTTGGGAGCTACAAGTGTCGATTTACAGTACAGAGACTTGGTAGCAAAGCTACAACAGCGTGAGAGACCACAGAAAGAGGAAAGTTACACCTTGGGAACTAATGAAATACTTCGGTACAAAAATAAAGTGTATGTACCCAATGTCTAGGATTTGAGACTTGCGATTCTAAAAGAAATGCATAAAGTGACATATGTCGGACATCCAGGATATCAGAAGACTACGACAACAGTCAAGAGCCATTATTTTTGGCTGGGTATGAAGAGAGACATCGTTGAATACATTGCCAGATGTATGGAGTGCCAGAAAGTTAAGACTGAGCATAGGCACCCAACAGGGTTGCTGTAACCTTTACCCATTCCTGAGTAGAAGTGGGAAGTGGTGATGATGAATTTTATTATAGATTGCCCAGAACGAACAAGCAGCATGATTCGATCATGGTGGTGGTGGAAAAACTTACAAAAGATGCCCATTTTATTCCACTGAAAACCACTCACAAGGTAGCAGATGTTGTTGATATCTTCTTAAAAGAAGTGGCATGCTTGCACGAAATTCCTAAAATGATTGTGTCTGATAGGGACCCGAAATTAACCTCAAATTTCTAGAAAGGATTGTTCAAAAGATTCAGAACGAATCTGAATTTTAGTACGGCATATCATCCCGAGTCTGATGGATAGACAGAGAGGGTGAACAGAGTAATAGAGGACATGTTGAGAATTTACGTGATGGACAAACCAACAAGATGGGAAGACTACCTGCATTTGGTAGAATTCGCCTACAATAATGGGTATCATGCATCGTTGAAGAGGAGCCCATTTGAAGCACTTTATGGAAGAAAGTGCAATACTCCAGTGAGTTGGGATAATCCATCTAACAGAGTAGTAGTTGGGCCAGAGTTGCTCAAAGAGATAGAAGACCAAATGATAAGAATTAAACAGAATTTGAAAGCTGCCCAAGATAGGTAGAAAAGTTATGCTGATAAGAACAAAACCCACAGAGAATTCAAAGTGGGTGATCATGTTTTCCTGAAAGTGAAAACTAATAGGAGCTCCCTGAAGCTGGGAAGTTGTGCCAAGTTGGCAGCAAGATACTGTGCGTCTTTTAAAATCCTAGAAAGGATTGGGCTAGTTGCATACATGCTTGCATTACCTGCATCTATGACTGTACATAATGTGTTTCATGTTTCAATGCTTAAGAAATATATACCTGATGCTAATCATGTTATCGATTGGAATGTGATTCAGGTGGAACCAGAAGGTGTTCTACAAGTGCATCATGTGCTCATATTGGCTAGGAAAAGAAAATAGCTTTGAAATCAAGCCATAAATCTTGTAAAGGTCCAGTGGACCTGGTACGGTCCTGAGGACGTGACATGGGATCATGAAAACGTTATGCGGGTAGATTACCTGCATCTTTTTGAAAATTTTGAAAAGATTGCAAATGCAGTGTAAAGTTGCACTGAGGACAGTGCAGAAATAAGGGGAGGGGAATTGTGATGTCCCCAAGGCCGAGCTCTATTGTAAATCTTGTTTATGAAATGAATTGTAAATATTTTTTATAGGCTGGTGAGCCAAGTTTATATAAGCTAGTTGGCTTATGTGATTGTTAGGCCAGAGAGCCTAAGTGTTGAAGGCCAAGAGCCTGATTTTGTACCTGTAATTATATGGAACAGTAATAAAATATAAACACCTCTGCATGTAGAACGACCACTATGAATGAGTGATGGGGGACTAAGCTTCCATAGAGTGGGAAAGGGATTAGGAGCTGGAAGGTGGGAAAAGGGACTAAGTTTTGAGCCTAAGGGCTTAAGTCCTTGGGGAATAATATTAAAATATTATTCCAAAAGACATGTGAATATTATGTTTTATCCTAAGTTCTTTTTTGGAAAGACAAGCAACTTCCAAATGGAAGAAACGCCTGTTGAAGGAATGTATGCAGTTGCATGGGTGACAAGTGTCAACCGAGGCACATGCAAATAAAATGGCTGAGATGAGTTGTGTTGGGATGTCTCCTCCATTATACCTAACCATCTGAGCGCGAACCCATCTGACCTCTACAAGAGATACCCTCGTGCGCTCTGAAACAAAAAGGCTTGTGTCTATATTTCCTTCTGGAAGGCTGGTGCACCCCTTCAGTGGTGAACCGTTAAGTCTGAGTCGACCCCTGCATGGAAAACTCATCATACATCCCTGAGAACCATAGAGTGAGTCTATATCATGATGTCGGATTGAGAAAATGGAAGTGTCTCATCCCTGCTAAGCCTGGTTGTACTGTTGCACCTGTCTGCTGCTACCCGAGGGTGTTTGTGTCTAAATTCCTGTTGACTGTGGTGGACATGTAGTGTTTGACCCTATGTGGCTTGTTGGCCAGTCGTACAACACTCTCTCTAGGTGAGAGAGGTGGTTGAAGTTGGAATAATAGGTTGTTTGACCTGTGAGCGACTCTCTCCAGGTGAGAGAGTGTGTTGAGGAAGGAGAGAGCTCCTGGAAGGAACCTTGTAGCTGCCGTAGAGCTTGGAGAATTCCGGTCGAGCCTGTTGCTAAAACCCAAGGCAAGGGACGTTAGCAGCCGAGGGACTATCTAGGTGATAGAGAAGGTGTATACTTCTAGGGTGGAACATGCATGTGGGAAAGGAGAGTCTGTGGGAAGTGAGTATGAGTGGTTCCTAGGAGAGAATTCCTTCCTTGTGCTCATGTATTTTCCCTGTAACCTCAGCCTAGCCTAGGATTCCTTTCCTTAGGGTGGATCTTAGTCCCAGCTCAGGGGTGACCTACTACTGAGATTGATGAGAAGCGCAATCTAAGGCTGGGAGGTTCGTGGAAGGCCTGCACCTGGTTGGTGGAATTACCACTGTTTTCAAAGATAAGTACCAGATGATGTTTTAATTACTTTTCTGCATGCCTGTGTATTTATATTTATCATGTATTTTGTTGTGCATATGAATTAATGTTAAAGCCGTTGATTATTTATAATAGCATTAATTCTTATGGTTACTCTGAGTTTAAATGTGTTTCATTTACTTAAATGTATTTTTCTTATATATAGAATTAAGTATGAGATTGTTATTCCTCGAAGTAGCGCCTGCCCAGTTGATGGAAAGGGAGTATTATAGTATGGTTTCAAAGCGTTACAGCTTCAAATGAAAGAGTGTTACAAAGGTCGTCTCAAGGCCTATCATGACTATAAATGGCCTCTAATATGGATTGAACCAATATTAAAGTATCATCGAGTCAGTCATGTGAACTAGATGAGTGTGCAAACCATATGGGCTCTAAGACGTGATCCACCGCTTTCTTCCATTAGGAGGAAAGATCTGGGTCCATAGTGCCTTCTTGTATATCCTGATACACAATATATACTATGGATAATAGAATCTCCATCATGATGTGTGAATAACCTCCATAGGACATAGTTGAATAATGTAGGGTCCATTGGTCATTAAGATATGAAGTATGGAAAGGAACAAACCTCAAAAATGATGAAGACTCACTGGATATGGAATTATTGTACGAGATTGGTGTCGATAAATTAAAATGTCCCATTAAGGGTGAATACATTCTGACACAAACATTTTCATTTTCCTATTGAGAATTATCAATAATAGGGATCGAAGGCCCCACCGATATAGAATAAATAGGATGCGTAAAGAAAAATTGGTCGATCGTCACAATCTTGCCTTCATGAGGAAATCATAAAATGCAGAATACTGATGACACAGTGGCTCATAGCGTAAGTCCAATTAAGAACCATTAAAATATTATAGTCGAGAAGTGCATCAACCACCTTGACCTTGATCTCCACATTCTTGCTACCTAAAGAGACTGGGAAAGAGGGAAGGATACCATGGGTTCTGAAAGAACATCCATTGAATGGAGTTAAAATGGTCATGGAATGGGAAAGCAATAGACAACCAATGAATTTCTAACAAGATAGAGACATTATGGATGTCGAAGCACCTTCATCAATGATAGTAAATTTTATGGTGATAGTCATACCCTCCACATGAATTTGAAAATACATATAGTAATGAAAATGAGGCTTGACATCCGAAGAATCAAACTTGATAACTTTGATCCACTTGGGTCTAGATCTCCCAATGAAAATAACAAGGCATTCCTCTATGTTGGACACATATGGAGTACCTCCAAAGCTGACATCTCACTTGGTTTTTGGCCCAAATTGATGCATACCCCCTCCCTCATCCAAGTTCCACTCGACCTCCCAGTCTAGGATCGTTCAAATACAGAGATGAATTATATCTCAGGCTCTTGTTGAACCCCATGTTAATATTCATAGGTCCTGAAACTTCTTGTGCAGGTCTAAACACTGAACCCACAGGCTCTTACTAAGCACCTTTTCTTTTAAAATTTGCATTTGGGCATTAGCACCCTTTCTTACAATGACAATAGCATGTTACCGAGGGATGTGACCAAGCACCAAGACAAAATGAACTAAATTTGGGCTTCTCCCTTCAACGATTTCTTCACAATGCCTTCTCCACAAATATTCTAGATCATCGAAAAGGAAATTATGCAGAGTCTCACATCAATGGTCCTCAGGAACCGATGGATGAATGGTCCTCATCTATTCTCTTTAGAATTCAGTGATTTCCTTTGGTGATCAGATGACCCAACTTCTCATATTCCCCAATGGAAAAACCTCGAATGAGTTATCCTTTCTCCACATGTCTCCTTCTTAATCAATGACTAGGATGCCTTTGGGACTTCGATGATTTTTTGTCCTGTCTGCACAATCATGATTCAATTTCACCGAAGTGACAAGTCCCTGAACTATGGGATATTGTGCTACACATCCTCTCTAATGGAAAACTGGGATTGACTTTGGCCTTTGGGACTCCTTAACCCTGCTACACTTTGTTTCCTCTAGAGTGTCAGACCTCCAGATCTGCTACCACATGTCCTGCCTCTGATGAATGATCGAGATCAACTCTGGACTTAGGAACTCTAGAGAGATCCGACCCTGATTAATCTATTCTCCTGGAGTGTCTATCCTCCAAACCTCCATATCTGACGCCACGTGTCTCCTCTTGATCGATGGTGAGGATCTACTCCACCCTTCGACACTTCGGATCTTCCCGACTCTGTATACCCTATGCACCTGTTCTCCTTCAAAGGAATTCAAGTACCCTTCTGGCACTCTTCGGTCATCCTCATGATATTTTGGACTTCTGTAATGTTCCTTAGTGCGGTCCTTTCAATCTTCTCCTCCTGAAACCTGAACTCTAAGAGTTAACTTGCACACTTCCTTTGGTCTCTGTGCAGAATTGCACTGCTCCTCCTAAGCTATATTTTCTGAAGTTCCCTTTTGGAAACCTTTCCATAGAAATCAAGATAGAGTCCTCGCACACTCCTTGCACCTTCTCAATGCACTCATTGTAGATCCCTCAAAGTATTCAATAACTCTGGTATGTATTCTTCAGAGTGTTCAACAACTCTGATAGGCCTTCCCTGGCACTATTCCTTTAGAGCTTCAAAATGGTTCTAGTGTGCCCACTTGGAATGCTTGATCCAGATTATTTTGGGAATGACATGAAGGTATAAATATAATCGAGATATAACAAAAAAATACACAAAAATATAGAAGAGAACAAAGAAATATAGTGAAACCCAACTTCTATTACTGAATAATATAGAAAAATATTGTAGAACACAAACTAGAAAAATGGGGTATCCTATCTCTAAAAATAAAGTGATGTTGGCTATGCTTCATTCACAAGAAGCTTTACATCACACTTCATTGCATGATTAAAGGGCCTCCTTCACCTCAATTACATATGAGAGAGTGAGAGGAGAAAAATTCCCATGATGCATGTGGGATAAATTGGACTAAGTTTATAAAATACCATAGGCATGTAAAATACTAGGACTTCTCAGGTGGTCACTCATCCTAGTACTACTCTAGCCTAAGAGCGCTTAACTACAAAGTTCTAATGGGATATGATGCATTAACGCTATGTTGTAGGAATGTACATAAGACCATTGCATGATGTCTGTAATTAAAAACTGAATATGAAATTACATTCCATTCCCAATCAAAAGGGTGAATGTCATGGTTTATCAAAACCATAGGCTCAAAATGGTGATTTAGTGAAAAAGGTGGATGGCCACCGAGATCCATTTGGATCATTCCTCCCCACTTAGGAATCAATGGTCCTCATTGCATCAAGTTCCCTTGGGAGACGGGGAGACTTCTTCTAAATATGAATCTTGGTGCATGTTGGGATCTAAATATGTCTAAAGACATACTTAGTTTAACATTAATTTATCAACCTGAGGATTCATATTTTATCTCAAATAATATCGGCAAAGTCTATGTAGATAGCTTATAGAGGCTAAAATTGTGTAGCGAAAGAAGATCTGAGTTTGTCAACAATCAAGTTCCTCAAACATTCATTAAAGATTCTAGGGATTGAACTCTAAAGCTATGCAAAAGGAAAGGAACTAGCTAATCTATTGAATTCATTCTAAGAGCAGTAATTGAATCTAGATAAAGACTTGCAGGAATTGCTATCATTATGAATCAGAATTGCTGAAAAGAAAAAGGCGAATTACTCCATCTATGGAAAGGAATAGAGACTATAATATAACTGAAAAGAAACAGCAAGCATATTTCTATTGAAAGGAACAACAACTATATTCTAGTGGAAAGGAACAAAAAATGTCAACTAATGAAAGGAACAACAAATGTAAACTTCTGAAAGGAACAATAAATGTGAACTTATGAGGAACCTTCATGCATTGAGTCTTAGTAATGGAAATTGGAACAACAATCATTCAATACTTGATGGAATATCTATTTCTTGCAACTGACATGAAATCATCAACACAGCTATGCGTTTGTTAACTACTATAAAAGAGAATTGAATCACAAGATAGAAATTGAGCTGATACAATTACAGATCGAACAGTAGCTCCTTCAGACCAGGCCCTCGGTCCTTAGAATCACTATTATTGAAAACTCAGTATATAAAAATGGAAAAACTACTCGAGGCTTCTATTAATTTCGTAGCTGGTACAACATTTCTATAAAAAACTGCTAATTCATAGCAATTCTATATTCTCTATTTTTGAGTGCAAAATCTATCTTTTCTTCAAGATCTATTTACCCCTTATATGTTACAATAATCTGGGTAAATTAAGCTATCCTGAGGATCAATAGATCCTCAGGATTGATTTACTATTACAATGAGTAACTCAATTATCTTTAAAACTGCTTTGTGCCATAAAGTCTTCAACCCCCAATAGCTTGTGCATCTTCCAGATTCCTCTTGCTATCTTGGGCTCGACAATATTTAACCAATCTTGCAATAAAACAAGACAATTCCAATCATATTTAGAATCTATGTAATCTAATCTCCAACAATCAACACTAAAGGGTATATTGTTTATTTTCTATTCTATTTACTTCTAAATAACCGAAAATTCAATCAAAATAACATCATGAAATGTGGGAAAAAGGAAGATATTTATACCTTTTTTATAACCTAACATACCCCCCCAGCTTACCTTCTTTCATGTCCTCATGCAAGCTAAGAATTCACATGTAAAGCAGTAATGTTGTAAGATGGAAAGGTTGGTTCACCAAGCCTTCTGAACCCATTTCTTCTTTTGAGTTCTCCAAAAGCAGCATCCTTCCTTTTCTTGTTAATTTGATAATCTTTTTGGTAACTTTCTGGAAGGAACCAGATGATAGGGGGATTATATCTGCACCCATCCAAGTAGGTCCTTCCTCTTGGAGCAATCTAGAATACCTTTCTATTCTGAAGGTAGCTACAAAGAAATTTCTTTACCCAAAGGGCTCCCTACTCTTTACTTCACTGGAGGAGGCATCCCATCTCCATTTAGATGCAGCAAGAGCTTCCTCCTTAAGCTCCCTAAAGTGAGTGATACCTAAATGTATGACCTGGATATGGTTGGGGGCCAAGGATTCTACGACCCCTTTCCTTTTCATAAAAGTTTTATGTCGCATAATGGATGGAAAGGACTTTGGAGGCTCCCCCCTAATCCAAAGATCTAGCCCAGCTTCCCTGTTTAGGAAATTTTTATGAGCTTTACCCCATCTGAATTGATTCAGAGTGAATGACAAAAATGCCTAAAACTGTATATCACCTATGGAGGCTTGTGACCTCTACCAAGATTTTCGGGGTGACTGAGATTTGTATGCCCCACACCATAGAGTTTTCCCCCTGTAGATTCTGAAAGAATTCAAGCGTGACATTCGTGTCATATCCTTGCAGTCAGTTGAAGTACTATGTCCACCCTAGCTGATGTAGAATGTCTCTCGCTTGCTCTGTAAGATTTAGTAAGGTAGGATCCTTGTGCACACCTCTTCCACCCATTTTTTGAGAAACTATGGACAACTATCGTTCCTGTTAGCAGAGGTAGTTAGACCAGCTTTGGAGGAAACATTACCAAGAATAGCAACTATCAGAGACAACAAGTGTATCTAAATGAAGGTCTTGATTACAATCATTACTATCTACATCGAGAAGTATGTCGAGCATCCACCCCCCTTATTAATAGAAAGGTCGACCTCGATCATCAGCGTAGGGAAGAGTAATGATTGTAGGTATTAGTGGAAAAAAGTAATGATTGTATGGTGGCCGCCAATGGGGATTAATGATTCATGTTTGAACAACATATTTAATGGTAATCATTAAATGTTAATCCTTGTGTGTGGAATTGAAAATACCTATACCTAAAATAATGCGTTAAGGATACATGCTCTGAATAAATTAAATCTTATTTAGTTAAATAATATCCCACATATCATAATGTTATTACTTTTTCGTGTTATTGAATACAACCGAAATGATAGCCTTGTGATTGAGTGAAGGAAATCTGGAGAGACGGAGAAACTTAGCGTGTTAAGGTAACTTCCATACCACAGGCAGAGCCACTGTTGCTTGCAGGCGTCCATAGCCTCGACAGGGTTGCCTTTTAACCCGAAGATGAGCCTGTATCCTTGATACTTGTTTGAATCGTCTTTTCCAAAAGAGACCATTATCTTGGTTTGGTAGCCATAGTGATAATTCCACTCACTAGATTGTAACTTAAGTGAACAAGTTGTCTCGTGATGAGACCTCTTGTCCTCTGAAAAAAAGAGAGTGTCAAAGGCCATTACCCTGGTGTGGTGGCCATAGTGGGAATGTCACTTAGGTTATTATTCTATGATCGTGGTAGGCTGGCTCGTGATGAGACCCCCTATTCTTTGTGGAAAAGAGAAGGAAAGAAAAAAAAATGTATAAAAATTAATTTATTTTTATTTATTTTTTATTTTTATTTTATTATTTATTATTATTATTATTATTATTTTCTTTTCCAAAAAAGACCATTATCCTGGTTTGGTATCCAGATGATGATAATGCCACTCACTAGAGTGTAACTTAAGTGAACAAGCCAGCTCATGATGAGACCTCTTGTCCTTTGACAAAAAGAGAATGTCAAAGGCCATTTCCCTGGTGTGGTAGCCATAGTGGGAATGTCACTTAGGTTATTATCCTATGATTGTGGTAGACTGTCTCATGATGAGACCCCCTATTCTTTGTGGAAAAAGAAAGAAATTCTATTGATTTATTATATTATTGTATGAAGGGAGGCTCATCTACTCCTTAAGAGTAAGGGATGGCGTAAAGAAGTGTAAGGATGCCAAGTAAAAGTGTGTCACAGATTCCTTATTAGTTATAAACACGAGGTATCATTTAAGTGTAATATATAAGGGAAAATAAATGAATTATGGTGGTTACAGATTATGAACAAGGTTTAAGATATTTTGAAGGAAGTGATCCAAAAAGTAATTTGATAAGGTATGGGAGATAGTCCAGAAAATAATGATGGATCATTAGAAATAATGTTGATGAAAAATTATTTTGGTGAAAGTTGTACCCCAAAAGAAAGGTTTAGTGTTTTATTAGCAAGGAAGGAATGACAAAATGAACAATAGGTGTACAAAAAAAGAATAGCAATTGTTTCATTCAAAGGAACAACAGGCATGCAAAAGGAACAACAATTGTTCCATTCAAAGGAACAGCAGGCACGCAAAAGGAACAACAATTATTCCATTCAAAGGAACAGGAGGCACGCAAAAGGAACAACAATTGTTCCGTTCAAAGGAACAACAGGCGTGCAAAATGAACAACAATTGTTCCGTTCAAAGGAACAACAAGCATGCAAAAGGAACAACAATTGTTCCGTTCAAAGGAACAACAGGCGCGCAAAAGGAGCAACAATTGTTCCGTTCAAACCATCTGAATTTGTAGAAACCTGGTATGTATTTTGCTTGAATTCAAGGTTGATTCCGCATCAACTAAGTTCATTTATATGTTGGTTTATTTAAAAATTAAGTAATGGATGGTTTTTTAATGTTATAAATTTCATTATAGTTGCCCATTTGTCACTGCTAAATCATGACATATTCATTTCTCTACAGAAGACAGGGTATGGGTAACGAGACAAAGTGGGAGTTCAGAACAAAAAGGGTGTTAATTGAGTTCATCATGGTTATCCTCCCTAGTTTTTATTTTTTGGAATGACTGTCGAAAATAAAATAAAAATAAAAAAACTAAACAAAATTATATACAGTATATATAGTGTCAGCATATTTCAATATTTATGGAGTTGGGGTGGCTGGATTACCTTCCCAGTCAGTCAAAATTTGAATGGTAGGGTCCTTACTTACCTCTTGGTAGAAAGATTCTTTTGATGACGGCCGATGATAGAGTCGTAGCCAGTGTCCATTGACCTGAAATGGAGATCCTGACCCATCGATGGTGCTTAACGTAACTGTGCCATTATCATGGACTTCACTAATTTCGTATGGTCCTAGCCATCATGTCTATAATTTTCTCAGAAAATCCTAAAATCTGGAATCATAGAAGAGTGCCCAGTCTCCTTTTTAAATAGTTTTTTCTTTATATGCTTATCGTGCTAGGTTGATCTCTATTGTTGAATAACAGTTGTGCACTCTACAGTAGAAAGACATGCCTCATCCAATTTGTTGAGTTGTTGAAGGCATTGTTTATGTGTTTTTGTAAGATCCAGTCTGATTTCCTAGGCCATCCTTAGAGTCTTGATTTCAAACTCGATTGGGAAGATAGGTTCTTTTCCATAGAATAAATGGTAAGGAGATTATCCAGTGGTATTATTCCATGTTGTGCAGTAATCCCATAAGGCATTTGGGAGCTCAGAAGCCCAATTTTGTCTATTTGTTGAGACAGTCTTTGTCAGGATTGTCTCCAGGAATTTGTTGGTGCTTTCCACTTGCCCATTTGCTTGTGGATGATACAGAGAAGTAATTCTGTGTTTGATATGATAATTTTCCAGGGTGGTGGTGATTCTATGAGCTGTAAATTGTGACCCCCATCAGTAATCACCTCCCTTGGTAGTCCATAGCGTACGAATAATTTGAAAAGGAATTTGATGACTACTTCTTCTGTTGCATTTGGCAAGGCTTCTGCCTCTACCCATTTAGTCATGTAGTCTGTTGTGACTATAATATAGGCCTTCTGATTTGACTTTGGGTTGAAAGGACCAATGAAATCTAGTGCCCATCTCTCAAATGGTTCTGCAACTACTTGTGCTTTCAAAGGCATTTCATCATCTTGACCTAGTTTTCCCATCCGTTGACAACTATCGCAGGTTTCGACGTATTTCTTT
>JASDQU010217166.1:6400-18087 GCA_032191745.1 Picea mariana | reverse complement strand
GCTCATCTCACCCTGAATGTCATTCCTCAGTCCATTCATGTATCTGGAAACCTTTTCATCATCACTTTCCTGATGACTTGCCCTAATGTTCAGCCTGTAGAATTCTTCAGTGTATTCTTTCACTGTCATCATTTTCTGTCTCAGGTTCTGCATTCTTCAAAATAGAGTAATATGATAATCTCTGGGGATGAATTTCGCCTTCATCTTTGCGATCATTCTGTCCCATCTTTTGATCTTCTTCTTGCCTTTGCAGCGTCTATCAGCTTATAGTTCATTCCACCACAATGTTGCATGTCCTTTCAATCTCATGACAGCATGCTCGACCTTCTTGTCCTCTTCGACATCTTCATAGTCAAAGTATGTGTCCAGGGCTCTAATCCAGTCTAGAAGCTCCTCTGCATCCATATTTCCCTCATAAACTGGAATGTCCATCTTCACTCTTGCACCCATTCTTGCAATATCCCTAATCAAATGTTCGTTTGTTGCATCTTCAGCTGCAACTTCTTCTTCATGTTTAGCCTCAATTTCACTTTCGGAATCACTAAGATCCCCAACACTGACTGTGTGCCTTTGTGCGGTCTCCATGTCTTTGAGTCTGGCTCGTAGATCATGCATCTCTTTTTCCATGGCTAGATCAGTCATCTGCCTACCTCTTCTTCTTGGCATTTCCCCGTCCTCTGGTGGATCGGGTGTTTTCCTATCCCTTCTTCTTGGTGGCATGGTGAATTCTCCTTTTCCCTACTACAGAAAGCAAAGAACCTTTCTGCGCTCTGATACCAAACCTGACACAACCCCTCCTCCACCCACGAGTCAGAAGGTCACATACACAGGATCATTCTTCTCTCCTTGGCTGGAAGAGCTCTCAGCAATGGCTCTTCTATTTCCCTTTTGGGAAACCTGCACCCAAAATCAACTTCGTGAAATTCCCCCTTGTACTTCGGGAGATCAGACTTCGCACTTTCCCGAATCCAGTGGTCAAACACCTTGTTTCTCTCATTCTCCAAAACCCAAAAACCAGTCAACACTGACCCTTTCTCTCCTTGTTTCGGATTTCTCTTTATCATGATTTCAGCGGTCACGATGTCAAGCAACTCGTTTCCTCGACTCCCGAAACCTGATTTGCCGAAACTCCAATGCACTCGCAAGGTTGACTTTTCAATGGCCTTTCACTCCGTCAGGACTTCGGACTTCGCGATATCGCGAATCCTAATGAAAATAATTCGGAACTTCACCCCATGAAACCCTGAAATGGTCAACGAAAATTGACTCCATGCTGAAAATGCGCCATCTGTGTGCCTGCCGATTCTGTGGCCCACCAAATGCTTTCGGCCTTCAGGACTTCGCGTTTCGTGATTTTGCAAGTCCTGTTGCCAATATTTCGGGACTTCCACTCGCAAAAACCCAAAATAGAATTTCATAGGTAAATCTAACGACTCCTATGTTTTGGATCTACAGCTCTACTCCTCCTGATCTTAGAGCCTTTGGGAATACTCGTCATAACTCCTCTGCTCTTTCATGAGATCTGACGACGCATAGGACTTCACGAATTCTCCATCGAGAATTTTGACCGTCCTTTCTTTTTCTTTTACGAGGACTTCTGCAACTCGTTACTAAGTGGCTTTCCATAGTACTTAACCGCCTACGACCCAACTTGCAATGCTTTCTCACTGGTTTCAGTGCACAAGCTTCCTGTGCCTCCTTCGACGATTTTGAAGGATTTATCCTTTCTGAACGTTCTCCAACTCTGAGTCTTGAAGAAGACTCTTGCATGCACTCGTTGCAGCAAATTCCTTAATTACTCTAAGGAATTAGAACCTGTCGACTCTGAGCACTCCAACAATAGCAGTCCCTCAACAAACCATTCAAGTTACCAAACCTAAACCTCTACTCGGCCTACACACACCTTGCATGGCTCATGTGCCCAAACTGCACTTCTGTGGAAATGAGAACAAAATCTATCTAGTCTGAGATTTCAGAGACAAACCTCTGAACCCTTTGTCAACGCACTCCTTGTAGACAATTCAACTGCACTCCTTGCAGGAACTCTTGCTCAGATAGAGAAATAATTGAAAATCATTTCTCTTACTCTCTCTCTCTCTCTCTTAGATTTCAGACATTCAACAAGAAATCATTCATACATAGCATAAAATCAATTGTACAACAGAAAGAGTAAAATAACCATGAGCATAACATTTAGCATACATACACAGAGAACCAACACAACGCCATGAATTTGAATCAAAGTTCTTTTCTTATTAATTCAAATATTTGTACATGGGTGTCTTCAAATTACAGTTCTCCCTTCTTAACTCTATATTCTCTTGCTCATAATCTTCATGCTTTAGCACACTAATGTTACAATACACAATGAGGGTGTCTATATCCTGTTTCCCTCTTGCGCTCCAAACCTGTCTAATCTAACATTCAATTCTATTTACCTGCATTAATTACTATAAATTCCTTCTACCTACTAAGGACGAGAGTGGATCGCTCAAGGCTTGTTTACATTTTACAAGTGTGCCTCCACTTGATGGCTTCATTAATGATCCAAGATATTTCAAAATTGGCGTTGTGCGCTTTTCCAGCCGTCCTTTATCTCCGTGTTGGCTCGCTTGAGATGCTCCTGCATCATTACAACTTAGGACATAAAATATTTTTCTATAAGTCAACATGCCTTCATCAAGCATCTGATAGCCTTCATACTTTATCCCTGTAGGATCTTGATTTAGCTATGATGTCACAGTCTTGAAGAATGCATCTGTTTTTTGTGCATTCTCGACTCTTTCTATGAGATCCATTTCAAGGGGTGCTCAACTTTTCCATGTGAATCATTTTTACACTTATGCTAAGGGAATCAACCACCCTATTTTCCTTTCCCTTGATGTGTTTGATTTCAAAATCAAACTCAATAAGGAGAGCCATCCACCTAGCTTGTATAGAATTGAGATTTGGTTGATCAAACATGTGCCTCAACCCATAGTGGTATGTTATAAGTACAAATATCGTACCTAGGAGGTAATTCCTCCACATTTTTAAAGAATGCATTATGGAAGCCAACTCTATATCATGGGTCACATAACTGATTTCATGCTCATTCAATTTGCTAGATTCGTAGAAAATTATACATCCTTCCTTCATAAGGACTCCTCCGAGTCCTTCCTTGCAGGCATATTTGCACACGAGGAAGTCAATATTAGGGTCTGTAATCTTCAGCATAGGTGCATGGGTTAGAAGGTATTTTAGTTCCTAAAATATTTCTTCACATTTTGATTTCCAAGTGAATTTATTCCCCTTTTTCTTAAGGACAGTGATTGAACAACCAATGTTGGAAAATTGTTTTATAAACCTTCTATAATATCCTACTAAGCCCATAAAGGATATGATATCAGATACATTCTTTGGGGTAGGCCATTCCATAATAGATCTGATATTGTCAGGGTCTACTGCCACTCCTTCTTTAGAAATGACATGGCCTAAGTAATGGAATTGCTTCTAGAAAAAGTCACACTCGCTAAACTTAGCGTAGAGATGGTGATATCTTATCCTTTGAAGTACAAGTCTAAGATGTTCTTCACGCTCCTCTTTGTTCTTGAAGTATATTAGGATATCATTAATGAAAACCAATACAAATCTATCTAGGAATTTTCTAAGTACATTGTTCATCAATCACATAAACGCAGTGGGGGAATTGGTTAATCGAAATGGCACCACCACAAATTCATAGTGACCATATTTGGTCCTGAAGGCTGTTTTGTGGATGTGTTCATCCTTGATTTGGACTTGATGGTATCTATACCTTAATTCAATCTTTAAGAAAATGGAAGAATCCCCTAATTGGTCGAACAAGTCATTGATCCTTGGCAAGGGGTACTTGTTCTTTATGCTTGTCTTATTGAGTTGTCTATAATCTATGCACAGTCAGAGTGTGTCATATTTCTTCTTCTTCAAAAAAAAATGGTGCTCCCCATGGAGACACATTGGGATGGATGTAGCCTTTGTCCATAATTTCATTTAGTTGTAGCTTGAGCTCGACTAGATTAGGTGTACTCATCCTATAGGGTTTCCTAGACACTGGCATTGCTCTTGGTGCAATTTATATCGAGAATTCAACATCTCTTCTTGGAGGTAGACCCGATACCTATTCTAGAGACACGTCTTTATACTCTCTTAATATGGGGTGGTCTTGTAGGTTTGATTTGTCATCCTCAATAGATTCCAACACCTGTATTTCATATAGAGGACATCCCTTTCTGCAATACTTTTTCATTTGAATGTCTGATCTTTGTTTCACTGAGACAAGCTTCTGAATCCCTTGGAGGGTTATGTTTTCCCCTTCTTCATTTACACATTCTAAGGTTTTATGGTAACAATCCAACTTATTTTTATATGCAGCTAGCCAGTCCATACCAATCAAAAGGTCATAAAATCTTAGGGGAAGTATGTTAAGGGTAGCTTGGGTGGGAAATCCATCCATAATGAATTGGTAAGCTCGTATGACCTTTGCTACTCTTTTGTTGGTTCTAGTGGCTAGTTCTACATACCATCGCTTAACATGTCTAAATGATTGTAGTTTACACTGATCAACAATATGAGGGGATACATATATCAAATTAGAACTAGGGTCAATTAAAATAGAGACCAAATGGTTGGAAATCATACCTTCTATCTCCACCATTGAAGCTCAATGGTCGTCTTGTTTATTATCCATGGATGCATAAATCTGTGGCATGCTCCTAGCCACATTATTGACCATGGTAGATTCTTGGATGTTGTAGAATCTCCTACTATTCTGTTGTCTGTGTGGACAATCCCTCCATATATTTTGTTCTCAACAACCTCAACATTTCAAGGGTTCCTTCTTTGGGTTATCAATCTTTCCTNGTGAGGTTCTCTTTGACTCTCGAGTTGTTCATAACAATATATTTCCTTCCGGATAATGTCTTCTAAGGTCTTTGGATCATCAAATTCAATCCTGTTCCGATAGGTTTGAGGTAACCCACTAATAAATCGTTTCACTTTTATCTTTTCATCCTTTATGTAAGGTACATACCTCAACAACTCGAGGAATTTATTGGCATATTCCTCTATGATGAGATGCCCCAGTTTGAGTTCATATAATTTATTAGTATTCCCATCAAAGTATTTCTCTGATAGATGCTTCTTCTTGAAGTGTTTCCATGATACGTCCTCTTCATGGATTCCTTTCACAATCTTAAGGTCTTCCCACCAAATGGAATCTTTTCCATTCAGGTTGAAGATGGCTATTTGATCCTTCAAGTTTTTAAAGTAGTGATGGACTCTGAAGTGATTCTTTAAACCAAGAAGCCAAGGTTTTGCCTCTTCCCCTTTCTCAATATCTCCATTGAAAGAGGTTGGTTTGGATTTCTTGAACTCTTCAGGGTCATGAATTTTGGAATGCTTTCATTTCTTCCCTTTCCTTTGAGAATGTGAGCTAGTTTTGCTACAAGATGATTCCTCAGAGTTGCCAATTTCCCTTCCAGAGGACTCCCACACTGAGTGTCCTCTACTTCCAGGTTGGGAATTCCTCGAGGTACTCCTCCTAGTGTGGCCACTTAGGGGACCATGTTTTTGTATCTCAGGTGGACTTTGACTTCTCTTCATATGTCATCAGTCCACATAACTGGTTGTAGGTCCATGCTGCAACTATCTCTGTATATCGAATAAGCTATGCAACAAGACTGTATTAATTTTAATTTGGTTTTATTGCTCCTTTATTAATATCCCATTGTCAGCCTTGAAACTCTGTAATTAAGACATGAGGATCGTTACAGTTCAACTAGATTCAAAGGGCTTTCCACCACCCTCCTTTCATCAGACTCTTCGTCTCTATTATGGGAGCCATCCTCCACTTCATGGCGTGTCACCATCTTTTATGCTTGTAGTTTCCCGCGATTCATTGATTGCTTGAGTAATGACAAAACACTTGTTGTTAGCTAATAGTCTATTAGTTCATGAACAACACTTAGTTCATATTTCTTAAACACACACACATATTAGAAATATTTCATTCCTTTCTTTAGTAAGAGTTTAACCAGACTCTTTAGAAAAGAGGTAAGGTATGGCGTCACTCTTAAGGTTCTTTAAATATTTTTTTTTTTACACAACTCGTCCATGAGCCCAAGTAGGCTAAGTGTTGTAACCATGCTCTGATACCAATTTGTAACACACCTGAACCCTAAGTGGATTTCCTATGGATGGGGTATCAAAATTTCATTCTCCTTAAGTGATCAAACCCTACATTTGGGTTTTTCTACCACACTTTGCTTGTCCAGAGTTTCCAACCACAATCTGCATGCTCAAAACTGAACCCCAAACTGGTGGATGTATCTCTTCAAAGTTCTTCGGGCATTCATTGGTTGAGGGCCATGTGGCATCCACATGGATCCAACACACATGTGATATTTCCAAGTTCCTTCCTCCATGGTGGAAGACCATTCATAGTCAAATCCCATGACTGGACTCACTCTCTTCCTCCTATGTCAGCTGTGGAGGGATTTCGTTCTTCGGTGCTTCAACACTTCACGCCTCTTTCCTATCTACGCACGAGACCACCCATAGTTCCGAATCTCTGAAGTCATGTAAGCTCACCACATGGCTCATACCTTCGGGACATTCAATATATCTACCATAATACATCCCAAATCCTACAGAGTACCAAAATCCTGGACTCCTGGAGTCTCGATCACTTCACCAACTACATTGTGTAGGAAGACACATACCAGGAACCGAAACATAGGAGGGGTCAAGGTAAAATGTGTCACATTCCAATGGGCCTATAGGTTATGTGAAACACACGAAGCTGAGTGACACATGGTACGTCAAGCTAGGGACCATGTCACCCTAGGGGGCATTATTGCACCACGTCACCCTCGAATTGATAAGCTTCTAACATTCCTCAGATCTCACGGTCTAGATCTGGCCTATTAGATTTATAGATCTATGGCTCTGGTTACCTTGGGGATTCAGAGTTTGAGAGTGTTGCGATACAAACTCCTCTTATATACCAAAGTTCCTAATCTCCACATTCCATGGACTAGCACCACGCGTCCCTGATATATCGATGGCTAGGAAAGAACCTGAAGGATCCCTCAATCTACAGTTTTGGGTTCTTTGCAGCTTCGGCCTTTGAGGTTTTGGATCTCGGTTTATGTGGTAAGATAGAGTCATATAACCCATGGGGAACTACCTAACACCGGTCAAACTTACGGGAAACCAAGTCTCCCAGTTACCTTCGGTCAGTATAAGGCTAGTAAGGTCGGTCATACTCCGAAGTCTCAGACTTCTGGAGCTCTGAAGCCCAGAGGACATAGCTTCCTTAGGCTTAGCCTAAGGTTCCTTGGTATTGGTCATATGGGTTCTCTTGAATGGATGTCATCCACTCGTCTACCAAACAAATAGAGATCCTCTTTTTAAAGCCCAAACTTTGCTATCCTTCCCGAGCTTTATCATGAAATGGTTAAAGACTTGGGCCTAGAATCTCAGTCACACAACAAGGAGGTTGAAGAGGTATCCTCTTTAGACGGACAGGTTCAAATTGACATGATATATATAACTCGGTCGTCTTACAGACTTATGTCCCAAGACGCCTTAGGAATTTAGCTGGGGCATACAAACTATCATTCATAAGAATAAGTTCACAAAGAGATGAGTGTATACACATATCATGACCATTCCACACACAAAACATTTATAAATACACATACATATAAATCCATTATTCCAGTTCAATACATAAAGCAATGAAAATACTTATTAGAACCAGATAATGTGGAGCAACCGTTGAAAGGGGTTCTTGTTTCCTCCCAACCATAGGCTCAATCACTCTTAATTTATTTACCACTAGCCACCCCTGAGATAGAACACGATGCTCTACAATAGAGTCCTTTCTTCCAACTCAATGATAGTAGGAATGGAGGTTACTCTCCTCCTCCCGCAAGATATTGGCAATAGTTTACATGATACCAAGAAAGGAGGACCAACCTCATTTATCAACTTGTATCATAACCATGCTATCCATTTCCCTGCAACCAGAATGCTCATTACTTAGTTCTTCCTTGAACCCGAGAGCTTATCCTCTCGTCTCTGCACTCTTCATAGGTCTTCCTCTGCCCACCACACCTTCCTTTCTTTCCTTCCTTAGCAAGATTGTGTGTGGCTCGAATTCCCAGTCCATGGTCAGGTATGGAATCTTTATAGATGGGTTCTCTGCCCCATCCCCTCATTAACTCTTGAGGAGGTCTTCCCACCTACCAACCTGACTGTAATTCATTTTTGGGTTAGAGGACTGTTCTAGTCCTAAGCAATTAAATCCAGTAAGGTATTGGTTTGGTGGATTTTAATGCAACCATTCCTGGTTCCCTTCACCATCTCTTTCATAACATTCGTTGTATCTCTTAGTACACCCCCCTTCCAGTAGTCATGCAACACTTATCCATTTTCTAGTAAATAACAAAATTTACATTCATTGACCTTTTATGCAAAGTTCCATCAAATCAAACATTCACACATATTGAGTTTTCCATAATCCCTTGGACAATATATTTGTATTTACAAATTGGGGGAAACAAGGTATTATACCAAGCATAGTTTATTTTCTATTTTCAGGCTTGCAAAAAAATGAAACCCACGTTAAGATTAGTATTTGTTCTATCTTGTGCTCGTAAATACATGAGAATAGGTTATCGAGCTCAATATTTGTTCTTTATCATGATCATAAATACATGAGAATAGGTTATCAAGTATACTTTATCATTTTTTCAGAGTCGTAAAAAACTATACGAAAAAAGAACTCTTTGGAGTCTCCTTTTAGCTCTTTTCACACTCTATAAACATGAAAATATTGTTAAGTGAGCTTGTTTCCTTTCACACTTGTTAAAAGGATTTGAAAGGGAGTCTATTCAGTGCAAGTTTAACCCATTTTTAGACAATATGGACTAATTAGGAAAAATGAATACTCTAGTCAGCCTCGACTAGAAGAGGTCTCCGTTGTATTCTTTTATCCTTTTTTCAGGCTCAGGAGACTAAATTTACGAAAAAGAACACCCTTAGAGTCTTCTTTGTATTTTCAGACTCTATAAATATGAAATGAAAAAATGAGCACTATTATCCACCCCGAGCTTGCATATAAATCCATGGGTGAGAACATCGAGAATACTTTTATTTTCTTTTGTAGTCGTTAACATGAAAGAAGGAAAAAGAGTGGGGGGTTTTCCATCTAGTCATCTTCACAAATGGAAACCGTCTATTGAGTGACCCTTGAATAATGCACTTGTTTTTCATCTCTATCCAAAAATTGGGTTATTCATTGCCTCTGAGTCATTACCATCTCCATGAGTTCTTGAAATCCATCGACTAGTTACTCTTCCAATCATCCATGGTGAGTGTTTTGGTCCTTATTGAGTCAATGTTTCCAATTCAAGTCATTTGTTGTGCTTATTTGTTCAAGGGAAGTTAGCCTATGTTATCCATTTTTAGTCCTTTATCCCATTCATCTTGGCCATCCATGTATCACTTGTGCCCTACCATTACTCTCTTCACACTATCCACCTTTATATGTTTCATGTCGATTGACGGGGGATACATCAAGAACATCCTTTGAGGGATTTTATCTTGTCAAATATAGATCATATCCAGGATTGAAATATCAAAACCAGTTAATATGTAATGTCCCCAAGGCCAGACCCTGTTGTAAATATTGGTTATGAAATGGATTGTAAATATGTTTTATAAGATGGTGAGCCAATTTTATATAAGCTGGTGGGCTTATGTGAATGTTAGGCCAGAGAGCCTAAGGGTTGAAGGCCAAGAGCCTGATTTTGTACATGTATCAATGCAAAACATTAATAAAATATAAACATCGCCGCATGCAGACCGACCACGATGAATGAGTGATGGGGGACTAAGATTCCACAGAGTGGGTAAGGGATTAGGGTCTGGAAGGTGGGAAGAGGGGATAAGTGTTGAGCCTAGGGGCTTAAGTCATTGGGAATAATATTTTAATATTATTCCAAAAATACCATGTGAATAATCTGTTATATCCTAAGTTCTTTTTGGAAGGAAAAGAAACCTCCAAATGGAAGGAACACATGTTGAAGGAATGAATGCAGTTGCATGGGTGACAAGTGTCAACCCAGGCGCATGCAAATAAAATGGCTGAGATGATCCCTGTTAGGGGTTCCTCCTCCATTCTACCCGATCGTCTGAGCGTGAAACGATCCAACCTATGCAAGAGAACTCGAGCATCTTATGAACTGTACATCCCCTAAACCCGAAGCCTATGTTGATTTCGGGGGGAGTCTGTGTGTTGATTTATGGAAAAGATGATGCATCCTCTATCTAAGAAGATCAAGCCTGTGTGGAGTATCTGTCCCAAAGCCATAACTGTGATACCATCCTGTCATTGTTGAGCCTGTTTGGAAAGCCCGTGTCTATTTTCCTTGTTGGTTGTTGTGGTCACACAGTGCTGGACTGTGTGTGGCTTGTTGGCCAGTTTGTGCAACACTCTCTCCAGATGAGAGAGGTGATTGAAGTTGGAAGAACAGGTTTCTTGGCCTATAAGCGACTCTCTCCAGGTGAGAGAGTACGCATAGGAAGGAGAGAACTCCTGGAAGGAACCTTGTATCTACCACAGAGCTCAGAGACTTTTGGTCTAGTCTGTTACTGAAACCCAAGGTAAGGGAGGTTAGCAGCTGAAGGACTGTCTAGGTGACAGAGAAGGTGTATACTCCTGGGGTGGAATAGGCATGTGGGGAAGGAGAGTCTGTGGCAGTGAGTATGAGTGGTTCCTGGGAGAGAATTCCTTCCTTCTGACTGTATGTTTTCCTTCTAACCCCAGCCTATCCTAGGATTCCTTTCCTTGGGGGTGGAGCTTAGTCCCATCTCGGGGGTGACACACTACTGAGCTTGATGAGCAGTGTAGTCTAAGGCTAGGAGGTTCATGGAAGGACTGCACCTGGTTGGTGGAATTACCACTGTTTCAAAGATAAGTACCAGATGGTGTTTAAATTATGTTTTTGCATGTTTGTGTATTTATATTTATCATGTATTCTGTTGTGCATACGAATTAATGTTAATGCCATTGATTGTTTATAATAGAAGTAATTCTTATGGTTACTCTGAGTTTAAATGTGATTCATTTGCATAAATGCATGTCTTATATATAGAATTAAGTATGAGATTGTTATTCCACGAAGTAGCACCTGCTCGGCCCGGAGTGGGGGCGTTACAGTTTGGTATCAGAGCATTACAATATGAAAGAGTGTTACATTTTGGTATCAGAGCATTATAGTATGAAAGGGTGCTACAGTTTGGTATCAGAGAATTACAATATGAAAGGGTGCTACAGTTTTGTATCAGAGCCAAGGTTTCGACGTTGAGCCTAGATGGGCCAGTTGAGTGGTCTTTGGACCGAGGGTTTGAGGAGAACTTGTGTTTGGGGGACCAATTTCAGACGTTTGAATGCTCCTAAGTGTCAAGGAGTTACTTGACCGTATTACAAAGCTTAGGAGGTGTCGCGCTGTTATGAAACCGCAACTGGGGTGGCATCTGGCCACAGGGAGAGAGGACTCCACACCAAAAGTGTTGGAGTTGTACGATCTGTTCGGGGAAAAGGAGAACCATTGTCACTGTCAGATCTGGAAAAATGTGTGCAAGGTTTAAAAACCCTT
>JASDQU010217165.1:1867-12484 GCA_032191745.1 Picea mariana | reverse complement strand
TAGATTATGACTTGTCATTGAGGAGAAGAGGCACATCTCAGGAGAGATAGTTCAGTGTATTCCAAGAGGAAGACACCAGTTGACTGATTTTGGTGTTGAAAGACACACCCTAGTCACCGGGAAGATCATCCAGGTCTTCCATCATTCTTCATTGATTCCGCAGTGCTCCCATATTCCGGGTATTATCTTTTTGTTGCTTATTTGTATTTCGGCTAAGATCCTTTTGTCTTTTGATCTAGCCGAGTGTTGTTATTTTATTCAGCCATAGTGGCTTATTTATATTTCAGCTAAAATCCTTTGTATGTTGATCTAGTCAAGTATTGTCAGTTATTCAGCCGCATTCGACCATTTTCTAATCCACATAGATATCATAATATAAACTTTGCAGTCCTTTGTCGCATTTATTATTTATGATCATTTATATGCTGCAAACCTTTGATCCTACACACACATTAGCAGTGTTTCCTAGACTAGCCAAGTTAAGAACATTACAGTGGTATCAGWGATTTATTCCTGCCAGCCTGTGACTAAATACAATGAGTGCAGTAGAAGACCCAAAGGGCCATGAACACGTAGGTGAAAAATATGTCACTTACAACAGGCATCAGGAAAGAAGGCATAGGCCTGATTTCCCCCCTTTTCCTCCTAGCTCAGAGGAAGAGGAAGAGGCACACAGAGAAGCAGAGAGAAGGGCAGAGCGTGAGGCTGAGCGTGAGGCTGAGAGGATGCTAAGAGAAATATATGAGCGACCAAAGGGTAGTGGCAAGGCCCCCGTAGATCTAGAGGCAGCTTTCATGCAAGTTATCAACGGTATGTTAGCTAGTCAACAGACCATGTCTCAGTCCTTGGCACAGGTGGTTGATAGATTGGCTAGAGTGGGCACCCCAGATACACAATTCCCGCATGCAGCACTGGCGAACTCGAGAGTAGGTAGTAGACCCCAGCAACCCTCTCGCACATACACCTCCATGAGTAGGATTCCCAGGCCCTTGTTTCCCAGTTTCTAGAGGGCACCCCCAGTAGCATCACTGCCACCAATAGCACAAAGTCCACCCACTCATGCCGATGACATTGCAGAGTATAGGAGGGACTACACAGCATTGGGTCGTGACTTCCATCAGGACATGACCTTAGTCGAGTACCGTGGACTCAAACTCAAGAACCACCCCAGAGAGCCGTAGAGGGGAGGACCACAATAGCAACAGGGGCATAACCTTGATTTCATCCGAAAAGTTGGGAAACTCACCATCCCTTGTTTCGACGGATCATCTAAATACACCACTAGAGCTTGGGTATAGAATCTGGACACGTATTACAAGCTCAACCAGATGATCGAGACAGAGGCCATCAGTTTCGCGACCTTACACTTGGAGGGTGAGGCACACAAGTGGTGGTATCATGGACTAGTGACATTGGGTCACAATCGCATCACCTCCTATAGGGAGTTTACAGATAGGCTCATGGATAGGTTTGATAGGAAGGATCCTGAGATACACTTCAGGGATCTAGCCCAGTTGAGACAAACTGACACAGTAGAGGCATTCATCGCAGAGTTTCAATGGGTAGCCGTGGTAGTGACAGATATATCAGAACCCAGGTTGATCATGCTATTCACTGAAGGACTCACAGAGCCTTTGAGAGGATGGTTGAAGGCATACATGCCTCCCACTTTGCAGGATGTCATCCTTCGCACTCGAGATCTAGCAAACTCAGTGCCAAAGACTAAAACTTTCTCCAAACCATTTGTGCCCTAGAGGGATCAAGACAGGAAGCCATTTCAGAGAGAATGGAAGGGAAAGGAGAAGTTGGATGATGAGACTAGGCGATAAATTATGAGAAAGAAGCATTTCTTCAACTGCAAAGATTCTTGGGTCCCAGGCCACAGGTGCATGGGCAAGGGAGAGATTCATTATATTGAGGTAGCAATAGACAACATGGACAATGAGGAGGAGGAGCAGGACAATGGATCCACTAGTTCATAGGAGGAGTCAACACCAACAGAGGAGCAACTTCCCCATAGAACACCGACACCAACAGGAGCCCATCCTCCAGTAGTCCCACAACCACTAGAGCAGGCTAACAGGAGGAAACCAACAAAGGGAGGAGTCATAGTGACCCTTTCCGGTGTTCCCAGGTATGATACCCTTTGTACCAGAGGGATTGTTCAGGGGCAATGGGCAATTGCCCTGATAGATGGTGGGGCCACCCACAACTTCATCGACGCTTCACTAGTATCGAGACAGGCACTTCAGACAGAGGAGTTTGATGGGTTTGATGTTGATGGGAACTACGTAACTATGCCCTCTRGAACTATGCCGCTGGAACTACGTCGTTGGAACTACGCCCTCTAGAACTATGACCGCTAGAACTACTCCCTCTGGAACTACRCCCTCTAGAACTACGCTGCTGGAACTATGCCCTCTAGCGCCCTATGGAACTATGCCCTATGGAACTATGACCTCTGGAACTACASCACTGGAACTACGCCCTCTGGAACTACGCCCTCTGGAACTATGACCTCTGCAACTACGCCCTCTGCAATTACACCCTTTGGAACTACGCCCACTGGAACTACGACCTCTGAAACTACGCCGCTGGAACTATGCCCTCTGGAACTACACCGCTGGAACTACGCCCTCTGCAACTATGACCTTTGGAACTACACCCTCTGGAACTACACCCTCTGGAACTATGACCTCTGGAACTATGCCCTCTGGAACTACGCCGCTGGAACTATGCCCTCTGGAACTACGCCCTCTGGAACTACGCCGCTAGAACTACGCCCTCTGGAACTATGACCATTGGAACTACGCCCTCTGAAACTACGCCCTTTGGAACTATGACCTCTGGAACTATGCCCTCTGGAACTACGCCCTCTAGAACTATGACCTCTGGAACTATGCTACTGGAACTACGCCCTCTGGAACTATGACCGCTGGAACTACGCCACTGGAACTACGCCCGCTAAAACTACGCCCTGGAACTACGCCACTGGAACTATGCCCTTTGGAACTATGACCTCTGGAACTATGCCCTCTGGAACTATGACCTCTGGAACTACGCTACTGGAACTACGCCCTCTGGAACTACGCCCTCTGGAACTATGCCCTATGGAACTATGACCGCTGGAACTACGCCACTGGAACTACGCCCGCTGGAACTACACCACTGGAACTACCCCCGCTGGAACTACGCCTGCTGGAACTACGTCGCTGGAACTACACCCTATGGAACTACGCTCTCTGGAACTACACCGCTAGAACTACGCCCTCTGGAACTATGACCGTTGGAACTACGCCCTCTGGAACTATGCCCTCTGAAACTATGACCTCTGGAACTATGCCCTCTGGAACTACGCCCTCTAGAACTATGACCTCTGGAACTACGCTACTGGAACTACTTCCTCTGGAACTACGCCCTATGGAACTATGACCGCTGGAACTATGCCACTGGAACTACGCCCGCTGGAACTATGCCCTATGGAACTACGTCCTATGGAACCATGACCTTTGGAACTACGCCCTTTGGAACTGTGCCACTAGAACTACGCCCTCTAGAACTATGATCTCTGGAGCTACACTGTCGGAACTACGCCGCTGGAACTATGCCCTCTGGAACTACGTCGCTGGAACTACAGCCTCTAGAACTATGATCGCTAGAACTACGCCCTCTGGAACTACGCCCGCTGGAAGTATGCCCTCTGAAACTATGACCTCTGGAACTACGCCCTCTGGAACTATGCCACTGGAACTACACTCTATGGAACTATGACCTCTGGAACTACGCCGCTGGAACTATGACCGCTGGAACTATGCCACTGGAACTACGCCCTCTGGAACTACGCCCTCTAGAACTATGACCTCTAGAACTACGCCCTCTGGAACTACGCTTGCTGGAACTACGCCCTCTGGAACTATGACCTCTAGAACTACGCCCTCTCGAACTATGCCACTAGAACTATGCCCTCTGGAACTATGACCTCTGGAATTACGCCACTGGAACTACGCCCCTAGAACTACACCCTCTAGAACTACGCCGCTGGAACTACGGCCTCTGGAACTATGACCGCTGGAACTACGCCCTCTGGAACTATGCCACTGAAACTACGCCCTCTGGAATAATGACCTCTGGAACTACACCACTGGAACTATGCCCTCTGGAACTACATCGCTGGAACTACGCCCTCTGGAACTACGCCACTGGAACTATGCCCTCTGGAACTATGACCTCTGGAACTACACCCGTTGGAACTATGACCTCTGGAACTACGCCCTCTACAACTACGTCAATAGAAATACGACCTCTGGAACTACGCCTGTTGGAACTACGCCCACTGGAACTACGCCACTGGAACTACGCCCTCTCGAACTATGACCTCTGGAACTACGCCGCTGGAACTATGCCCTCTAGAACTACGCTGCTGGAACTACGCCCTTTGGAACTATGACTGCTAGAACTACCTCTGGAACTACGCCCTCTGGAACTATGCCACTAGAACTATGCCCTCTGGAACTACGCCGCTAGAACTATGCCGCTGGAACTACACCCTCTGGAACTATGCCGCTGGAACTACGCCCTCTGGAACTATGCCGCTGGAACTACACCCTCTGGAACTATGACTGTTGGAACCACCTCTAGAACTACGCCACTAGAACTACGCCGTTTGGAACTATGCCCTCTGGAACTATGCCCTCTGGAACTATGACCTCTAGAACTACGCTACTGGAACTACGCCCTTTGGAACTACGCCCTATGGAACTATGACTATTGGAACTACACCACTGGAACTACGCCCGCTGGAACTATGCCCTGGAACTACACCGCTGGAACTATGCCCTCTGGAACTATGACCTCTGGAACTATGCCCTCTGGAACTATGACCTCTGGAACTACGCTACTGGAACTATGCCCTCTGGAACTACGCCCTATGGAACTATGACCGCTGGAACTATGCCACTGGAACTACGCCCGCTGGAACTACACTACTGGAACTATGCCCACTGGAACTACGCCTGCTGGAACTACGTCGCTGGAACTACGCCCTCTGGAACTATGCCCTCTGGAACTACACCGCTAGAAATACGCCCTCTGGAACTATGACCGTTGGAACTATGCCCTCTGGAACTATGCCCTCTGGAACTATGACCTCTGGAACTATGCCCTCTGGAACTATGCCCTCTGGAACTATGACCTCTAGAACTACGCTACTGGAACTACACCCTCTGGAACTACGCCCTATGGCACTATGACCACTGGAACTACGCCACTGGCACTACGCCCGCTGGAACTACGCCCTATGGAACTACACCCTATGGAACTATGACCTTTGGAACTACGCCCTCTGGAACTATGCCACTAGAACTACGCCCTCTGGAACTATGATCTCTGGAGCTATGCTGCCGGAACTACGCTGCTGGAACTACGCCCTCTGGAACTACGCCACTGGAACTACACCCTCTGGAACTATGACCGCTGGAACTATGCCCTCTGGAACTATGCCCTCGGGAACTACGCCCGCTGGAAGTACGCCCTCTGGAACTATGACCTATAGAACTACGCCCTCTGGAACTATGCCACTGGAACTACGCCCTATGGAACTATGACCTCTAGAACTACGCCGCTGGAACTATGACCACTGGAACTATGCCACTGGAACTACGCCCTCTGGAACTACGCCCTCTAGAACTATGACCTCTAGAACTACACCCTCTGGAACTACACTTGCTATAAATACGCCCTCTGGAACTATGACCTCTGGAACTACGCCCTTTGGAACTATGCCACTAGAACTACACCCTCTGGAACTATGACCTCTGGAATTACGCCGCTAGAACTACGCCCCTGGAACTACGCCCTCTGGAACTATGCCCTCTCGAACTATGCCTGCTGGAACAATGCCCACTGGAACTACGCCCTCTCAAACTATGACCTCTGGAACTACGCCGCTGGAACTATGCCCTCTGGAACTATGCCGCTGGAACTACGCCCTTTGGAACTATGACCACTGGAACTATGCCACTAGAACTACGCCCGCTGGAACTACGCTACTGGAACTACGCCCGCTGGAAGTACGCCTGCTGGAACTATGCCGCTGGAACTACGCCGTCTGGAACTATGCCCTCTGGAACTACGCTGCCAGAACTATGCCCTCTGGAACTATGACCGTTGGAACTACACCCTCTGGAACTACGCCCTCTAGAACTATGACCTCTGGAACTATGCCCTCTGGAACTACGCCCTCTGGAACTATGACCTCTGGAACTACGCTACTAGAACTACGCCCTCTGGAACTACGCCCTATGGAACTATGACCGCTGGAACTACGCCACTGGAACTACGTCCGCTGGAACTACGCCCTATGGAACTACGCCCTATGGAACTATGACCTTTGGAACTACGCCCTCTGGAACTATGCCACTAGAACTACGCCCTCTGGAACTATGATCTCTGGAGCTACGCTACCGAAACTACGCCGCTGGAACTACGCCCTCTGGAACTACGACACTGGAACTACACCCTCTGGACCTATGACCACTGGAACTACGCCCTCTGGAACTACGCCCGCTGGAAGTACGCCCTATGGAACTATGACCTCTAGAACTACGCCCTCTGGAACTATGCCACTAGAACTACGCCCTATGGAACTATGACCTATGGAACTACGCCGCTGGAACTATGACCGCTGGAACTATGCCACTGGAACTACGCCCTCTGGAACTACGCCCTCTAGAACTATGACCTCTAGAACTACGCCCTCTGGAACTACGCTTGCTAGAACTACGCCCTCTGGAACTATGACCTCTGGAACTACGCCCTCTGGAACTATGCCACTAGAACTACGCCCTCTGGAACTATGACCTCTGGAATTACATTGCTGGAACTACGCCCCTGGAACTACGCCCTCTGGAACTACGCCTGCTGGAACAACGCCCACTGGAACTACGCCACTGGAACTACGCCCTCTCAAACTATGACCTCTAGAACTACGCCGCTGGAACTATGCCCTCTGGAACTATGCCGCTGGAACTACGCCCTTTGGAACTATGACCGCTAGAACTGCCTCTGGAACTACGCCCTCTGGAACTACGCCACTGGAACTACACCCTCTGGAACTATGACCTCTGGAACTACGCCGCTCGAACTATGCCCTCTGGAACTACGCTACTGGAACTACGTCCTCTGGAACTATGCCGTTGGAACTACGCCCTCTGGAACTATGACTGTTGGAACTACCTCTAGAACTACACCATTGGAACTATGCCCTCTAGAACTATGACCTCTGGAACTATGCCCGCTGGAACTACGCCCTCTGGAACTATGACCTTTGGAACTACACCCTCTGCAACTACGCCACTAGAACTACGACCTCTAGAACTACGCCACTGGAACTACGCCCTCTGGAACTACGACTCTGCAACTACGCCCTCTGCAACTACGCCGATGGAACTACGCCACTGGAACTATGCCCTCTGGAACTACGCGCCCTGGAACTATGACCTTTGGAACTATGCCCTTTGGAACTACGACCTCTGGAACTACGTCGTTGGAACTACGGAACTACGCCCTCTGGAACTACGCCACTGGAACTACGTCATTGGAACTATGCCCTCTGGAACTACGCTATTGGAACTACACACTCTAGCGCCCTCTGGAACTATGCCCTATGGAACTATGACCTCTGGAACTACACCACTGGAACTATGCCCTCTGGAACTATGCCCTCTGGAACTATGACCTCTGCAACTACACCCTCTGCAACTACGCCCTTTGGAACTACGCCCTTTGAAACTATGACCTCTGGAACTACGTCGCTGGAACTATGCCCTCTGGAACTACGCCACTGGAACTATGCCACTGGAACTATGCCCTCTGGAACTACGCCCTCTAGAACTATGACCTTTGGAACTACGCCCTCTCGAACTATGACCTCTGGAACTATGCCATTGGAACTACGGAACTACGTCCTCTGGAACTACGCCGCTGGAACTATGTCGTTGGAACTACGCCCTCTAGAACTATGACCGCTAGAACTACGCCCTCTGGAACTATGCTGCTGGAACTACGCCCTCTAGCACCCTCTGGAACTATTCCCTATGGAACTATGACCTTTGGAACTACACCATTGGAACTACGCCCTCTAGAACTATGACCTCTGCAATTACGCCCTTTGGAACTACGCCCTCTGGAACTACAACCTCTGGAACTACGTCGCTGAAACTATGCCCTCCAGAACTACACCGCTGGAACTACGCCGCTGGAACTATGCCCTCTGGAAATACGTCGCTGGAACTACGCCCTCTGGAACTATGCCCTTTGGAACTACGACCTCTGGAGCTATGACCTCTAGAACTACACCCTCTGGAACTACGCCGCTAGAACTACACCCTCTGGAACTACGCCACTGGAACTACCCCGCTAGAACTATGCCCTCTAGAACTATGACCGTTGGAACTACGCCCTCTGGAACTACGCCCTCTGGAACTATGACCTATGGAACTACGCCCTCTGGAACTACGCCCTCTGGAACTATGACCTCTAGAACTACGCCACTGGAACTATGCCCTCTGGAACTACGCCCTATGGAACTATGATCGTTGGAACTACGCCATTGGAACTACGCCCGCTGGAACTATGCCCTATGGAACTACGCCCTATGGAACTATGACCTTTGGAACTACGCCCTCTGGAACTATGCCACTAGAACTACGCCCTCTGGAACTATGATCTCCGGAACTACGCTGTCGAAACTACGTCGCTGGAACTACGCCGCTGGAACTACGCCCTATGGAACTATGACCGCTGGAACTACGCCCTCTGGAACTACGCCCTCTGGAACTACGCCCAGTGGAACTACGCCCTCTGGAACTATGACCTCTGGAACTACGCCCTTTGGAACTATGCCACGGGAACTACGCCCTATGGAACTATGACCTCTGGAACTACGCCACTGGAACTATGACCGCTGGAACTACGCCACTGGAACTACGCCCTCTGGAATTACGCCCTTTGGAACTATGACCTCTGTAACTACGCCCTCTGGAACTACGCTTGCTAGAACTACGCCCTCTGGAACTATGACCTCTGGAACTACGCCGCTGGAACTATGACCGCTCGAACTACGCCACTGGAACTACGCCCTTTGGAACTACGCCCTCTGGAACTATGCCCTCTGGAACTATGCTTGCTGGAACTACGCCCTCTGGAACTATGACCTCTAGAACTACGCCCTCTGGAACTATGCCACTGGAACTACGCCCTCTGGAACTATGACCTCTAGAATTATGCCGCTGGAACTACACCCCTGGAACTACACCCTCTAGAACTACGCCGCTGGAACTACGGCCTCTGGAACTATGACTTCTAGAACTACGCCCTCTGGAACTTCGCCCTCTGGAACTACGCTCTCTAGAATAATGACCTCTAGAACTACGTCGTTGGAACTACGCTGCTGGAACTACGCCCTCTGGAACTATGACCGCTGGAACTACCTCTGGAACTACGCCCTCTGGAACTACGCCACTGGAACTACGCCCTCTAGAACTATGATCTCTGGAACTACGCCCGCTGGAACTACGCCCTCTGGAACTATGACCTCTAGAACTACGCCTGCTGGAACTACGCCCTCTGGAACTACGCCCACTAAAACTATGCCACTGGAACTACGCCCTCTGGAACTGTGACCTCTGGAACTACGCCTCTGGAACTACGCCGCTGGAACTACGCCCTTTGGAACTATGACCGCCAGAGGTCATAGTTCCAGAGGGTATAGTTCCAGCAAGCATAGTTCCATAGGGCATAGTTCTAGAGGTCATAGTTCTAGAGGGTGTAGTTCCAGAGGGCGTAGTTCCAGTGGTGTAGTTCCAGCGGTCATAGTTCCAGCCGCGTAGTTCCAGAGGTCATAGTTCCATAGGGCGTAGTTCTAGTGGAATAGTTCCAGAGGGCGTAGTTCCAGAGGGCGTAGTTCCAGAGGGCATAGTTCCAGAGGGTGTAGTTCCAACAATCATAGTTCCAGAGGACGTAGTTCCAGTGGTGTAGTTCCAGAGGGCGTAGTTCCAGCGGCGTAGTTCCGGCAGCGTAGTTCCAGAGATCATAGTTCCAGAGAGCGTAGTTCTAGTGGCAAAGTTCCAGAGGGCGTAGTTCCAAAGGTCATAGTTCCATAGGGCGTAGTTCCACAGGGCGTAGTTCCAGCGGGCGTAGTTCCAGTGGCATAGTTCCAACGGTCATAGTTCCATAGGGCGTAGTTCTAGAGGGCATAGTTCCAAAGGTCATAGTTCCAGAGGGTGTAGTTCCAGAGGGCGTAGTTCCAGAGGTCATAGTTCCAGAGGGCGTAGTTCCAGAGGGCGTAGTTCCAGAGGGCGTAGTTCCAGAGGGCGTAGTTCCAGAGGTCATAGTTCGAGAGGGCCTAGTTCCAGAGGGCATAGTTCCAGAGGGTGTAGTTCCAAAGGGCGTAGTTGCAGAGGCCATAGTTCCAGCGGCGTAGTTCCAATGGGCATTGTTCTAGCGGCGTAGTTCCAGAGGTCGTAGTTCTAGACGGCGTAGTTCCAAACGGCATAGTTGCAGAGGGCGTAGTTCTAGAGGGAGTATTTGTAGAGGTCATAGTTCTAGAGGGCGTAGTTC
>JASDQU010217163.1:0-18161 GCA_032191745.1 Picea mariana | reverse complement strand
AAGGGTGGTACTGGCATATAGTTGGAGGTCAATGGTATGTAGTATGGGCAAAGAACATGGTCAAAACCGGGGACCAACAAGGAGTTGGATCGGAGGGATCCATGTAATAGTGGAAGGCTGAAAATTAATATCAGCATAATATATAGTTACACGTGTGCAAAGTAGATAAAAAAGGTTGGGATGGAAAATTACTTGAGATAGAGAACAATCAGACACATTGTTTTCTTTTGTAAGAGCACAAGAAGATTCAAGAATCTGGGAAGCATTGAAGACTTCTAGGAAGAACAAAGAAAAGTGATATAGGGAGAAAGAGGTTGTTGCAATTACCATAGCAGCAATTATGTTATGGCTTGTTGGAAAGTCATACATAGTACAGGAAATTGACATGCAAATGCATTTAGGAGCATGTTAATGATGCATTATTAGTGCATACAAATATGAATTGATGAATGCCAATTTGTTAAAATATGTGTATAAAATAATAAGACTAGGATTAGTCTATTGTTGGATATATATATATATATATATATATATATATATGAAAGTTGCTAATGGTGGTTATTGTATCAGGAAAGAGAGAATTCTTCCATGTTTGCAAATGCTTCTACTGGTGTTTTTGCATATGGAAGGAAGCAACAAAAAGTTGAAGTGTTGATTATAAGACTGATAAAAGAGGCATGGGATCTTCTACTGTCATCAGCTAATCAGGTGGCATCAAATTTATTTAATGGAAGCTATGAAGGTAAGTATTTTATAAAATTATGTTGCATAATTGATGAAGGGAATTTAGGTAAGAATTTCCTCATCTAGTTTTATTTTATAAAATCACATTATTATATTATTTTAATGGGAATAAGATACCACTAGGTGTGGTAAAGGATGGAGGCCTGTAATAATTATCAAATCTTCTTAGCTTTTGAATGCATATAATGACATAGTATCATGTCATGTTACTTTGGTTATGAGGTAATAACCAAATCAATAAAGGGTATGAAACTCTTATAGGAATGGATGCCAGAAAAGCTAGTCATGTATGAGACAATGACATGGTCGGTTTTGGAAAGGCTATGTACCACACAAATATCCAATGAAATTCCTACTTCTGAATAATATTTGTACTGCAACCTTTTTGCTAACACTAATGAACACCACAAAATTATATTCTTAGTGTAGTGTTTGGGTCGAAAATGAAGGCATCAAAATAATTGAGAAGATAATAGGAAGTGTAAGGAGAATGTGTTAAAGCATTGACCATATTTCCAATTTAACAACAGTGAGATACATGACTTAGATATAGAGCATTATGAAAATCAATGGAAAGATGCAATGAATAGATATGCATTGACAATTGCACTCATGCATAGCAAGTGGTAGAGGTACACTTATGTATGATAGTATTGTATATGTAAATGCATTTGTTGAATGTTTTTTGTGAGTGCATCCATATATGTTATTGATTGGACATAATTATACTAACAACTAAAATGTTACAACTATTACTAACTCCCTTAGTGTAATTTCAATATTGTATACGTAAATGCATTTGTTGAATGTTTTTTGTGAGTACATGCATATATGTTATTGATTGGACATAATTATACTAACAACTAAAATGTTACAACTATTACTAACTCCCTTAGTGTAATTTCTGTTGCATGTTATTGAGTTGAATATTTCAATAGTGTAATTTTGTTTTGTAAGATACTAATCTAATTACAGTAAGGAAATCACTAGATAACAAAGTACCTAGGTGCTAGAGTAATATTTTCAACATTAGACACCTTCTTCCATGAATTATTTATTAGTGGCCTTAAGGAAAACATATGAGCTCAAGTCCTAATGGCTCGCCCACAGACCTGGCTTGAAGCTACTTGTTGAGCCAAGGAAGCAAAACATGTCGTCACTACTCAAATGAAAAAGGCATCCTTTATTCCACATTCTCACCCCACCAATCCATCCTCTCCTCCTCCCTTAAGGTTCAGAAACTAACCCAAGTGGAAATGGTTGAACACCAACTTCAAGGTATTTTCTTCAACTATGACGAAAAATACGTTATAGGTCACAAATGTAAGGAGAAAAATAATTTTTATGGCCATTTTACGAGGACATTTTTGAAGATGATGCTGATGTTTCCCCTCCCAAAGCATTGCACTAAGATGATGATACCATCCTACCCTCTGATCCACCTGAGGTCAAGCCTCTCATCTCCCTGCATGATCTCACTGGTATCTCATTCCCCAAACCCTTAAGTTAATTGGCTATATCAAGCATTAGAAAGTCATTATCCTCATCGACATTGGCATCACCCACAATTTTATTCATTGTTGAAATTCTCAAGAGACATATTGTTATATCCATGCAGTCAATAACTTTCAAATCACGATTACTATTGGAAATTCCATGAAATGTCGGGACCATTGTGAAAATGTGTGCCTGCAAATTGGTGATTATAATATGAAATCCCATATGTTTCCATTGCAATTGGTGATTGCGACATTATTCTAAGTGTTGAATGGTTCCACACCCTAGGCCCCATCACCATGGAATTCAAGAAATTATAAATGAGATTCCAATAGGATGGACATCACTACAAGTTCCAAGGTATCCCGATAGGTTTCCCCAATATTGTTTTTTCACACTGAATGGAAAAAATCCTCAAAAGGGGTCATTCTGGCATTATTTTCTAGTTCCATGCCATTTAGGTAGTGGATATTCCCTCCCCGATTGTTCATCCCAATATGAAACTTATCCTCCCCAAACATGAATCTGTTTTGACAACCCCAAGGTGTAATACCCCTAGGCTGAACCCCAATTGTAAATGTAAATGTAAACATACTTATATGCTGCTGAGCTAGATTATTATAGGCCAGAAGGATTATGTGATTATTAGGTCGGAGAGCCTATATGTTAAAGGCTAGTGAGACTATTATTGTAAGATGTAAACACTCATATCATTAATCAAGTACGTCACTACTGTAGACCGACCCACAAATGAGCATGGGGGGATAAAATCCACTAGGAAGGGAAATGGGGCTAAGAGCCTACGAAAGGGATAAACTAGAGGGATTAATCCCAAAGGAATATTATATTATTATTCCTAAGGTCTAAGGTAGGGATATAATTTTATGTTATCCTAAGTTCCTATGGGAAGGGAATGAATTACAAGTGGAGCCCATGAAATTTAATGAAGACAAGTGTCCAGTAGGGGACATGAAAATATATTTGGGAAACTTAGTGTATTTTCAGGGGGGATCTTGTCATTCTTGGGGAAAAGGGACTCTTACACTCCATCGTGCTGCGATATTCAGGGGAGGGATCTTCTCATCATTCCGGGAGAGGGGTAACCTTCATTTCTTACTAGGGGTATTCCATGGGATTCACCATTCATGCATTCGAGGAATCCTCCATTCTTCCATACACTCCTAGATTTGTACTCGGTACCTCTCTGTCACGGGTAGCATACCTGTACCTTACCCGAGCCAATATTGTACCTTACCTGAGCTAGTATTGTAACTTACCTGAACTATGTTGCTGCCATCATTGTACTTGTTCCTAGATAGCTTAAGAGTTGTAACATTGTCCATTATTCTCTCCTACCATCCAAACTCTGTTGCTGCCATCATCATATATGTGCCTAGATATCTTAAGAGATGGAGCATTGCCCATTATTCTCTCCTACCATCCGAAATATGCTACTTCCATCACAAGATTGGTACTTGGGAAGCTTGGCGTTGTGGACAACAAGAAATATGGCTTGACTACAAGTTGAAGAGGCAGGTTGTCAGGGCCGTAGGAATTCTCTCTAGGTGAGAGTTTTTCTATGTCGAAGAAGCGAGTTGTCAGGCCTGTGATTAGTTTTCTCTAGGCAAGAAACTACTTGAAATTGTTCCTTGGTGCACACTTCCTGGGGTTGGACATTCATGTGGGGAATGAGAGACTGTAGGCTAGTTGCAGCAGTTGGGGACTTTGGACCGAACAATTATGTTGCTTTCCAGACCTTAGATCGGCTTAGTATTCCTTTACCCGAGTGGAATTTAGTCTCGGCTCGGGGGTGACCCACTGCTGAGATTATGAGCAATGTGGTCTATGGCTTGGAGGGACATGGAAGGTTTGCACATAGTTGGTGGTCTTCTTATCAAAGATAAGTGTAAATTCTGTGAGAAACTACATGTTGCATCATTATTTATGCATTTGTTTTTATGGGGTTTTCCTGTATATGTTGCATGTGTATTTATACTATTATTCTATATAAATATGTGAATTTGCAGAGTGTTTGTATGTTTAAACATTGTATACAGTTCAAAATTTTCACGTGGCATATCCCAACAGGTGGTTGGGGATGTTACAATATGGTATTAGAGCTCCATTTTTCAACACTGAGCCTGAATGGGTCGAGCAAGTTGAAATTGTAGCGAAATGTCATATAGAATTGAAGTTACAGTGCATCCCTGGGTGCTAGGAGGGCACTAAGAAAACACCTTGATGACGTTTGAAATATCATGAGGTATAATAGAGGAAAGAAACCACAACAACCGTTGAATTGGGCCATAATATTAGATCTAGGTCGTTGGATCTCTTCGTAAGAAGACAGATCCATCAAATCCATCAGATCTAAAGAAAGTGCGTGATCTTTAAGCACCGAAGCCCTTCAAACTTCGCTGCTCCAGAAAATTTTCATTGTTTGTTGGAAGTGAGGAAAAATTCCTGAAGTCCCAAAGTCTCGAATTGAATCTATGTCGTAGATCACTTTAAGGAGTGCCAGCCATTGGATTGGCTGAGCATAGATCTAGGTCATTGGATGGAACCCCAGACCAGAGGAGAAGCACGTGTGAGAAGATCAGATCCCAAATATTGGATCTACATGAAAGAGAATGTGAGTCGTAGATCTCACGACAGTTCAAAGATTCGTCACTATGGAAAAAAGTTGGTGATTGTTGCGCAAAGTAGGGAAAGTCCCGAAGTCCCAAACTTCGGAGAAGACCCTGACTGTTCGTCATTGACGACACATGTCATCATATTAGTGAGTGTCCGGAAGTTCGATGATTTGGAGGATCATTGTTAAAAAGGGTTATTGTGTGAAAATCCCCGAAGCCCCGAAGTCTAGAGTCAATCTCAGTCGTTCATTAATGGGTGGGCATCAACCATGGATCTCCATCCTTCATCGGTTCGTCGTTCGACAGTTCGGGGGTTTGGTGGTGATCAACAACGAGAACCCCCGAATCCCAGAGTTCAGGAGGAGATATCAGTCATCGGTTGTAGGAGGAGTGAGAGTCATCAATATTGATTTTGGCATTCGACAATTCGGGAGGAAACACACGCTGGAGTCTTAGAACTCCCAAATCTCGGAGTCCTGGAGCTCCTTTTGACCGTAGATATTAACTGGGAGTGTGGATCGTTGATCCATGAGCCCTCCAAGAATTATCCAATTTGGCATTCGGTTGATTTATTGTGTGGTGTTGTAAAATCTTCTGAATCTCAAAGCTCCGAAGCTAGAGAGCACCAGAGTAGTTCGCCAGTTCGGTGTTTGGGCAATTCGTGTTGTTGCGTGGTCAAAACTTTCGAAGCCCGAAGCTCAGGAGCGTCGGAGTCCCAAAGATCCAAAGAAGCACCGTTTGGCGAGTTATCCACTTCGATGTTCAGGGGAAGTATTATGTTGTGTTGAGAAATACTCTAAAACCTGAAGTGTTGGAGCATCGGATTCCCAAAGCTTTGGAGAAGCGTTGTTCGGGGAATTCGCCACTTTGGCGTTCGGGGGAAGTGTTGTGTAGTATTAGGAAATCTTTTGAAGCCCGAACTTTCGAAGCACCAGATCCCCTAAGCTCTGGATAAGCACTTTTTTTCTAAGTGCTTGGTCATAACCCGTGGTTATATGATATTTTGGTCAAAGTAAAGGGGCTAGTGCCCAAAAATGAATTTTTTAAAGATAGAAAGGGGCTTAGAGAAGGAGCGCACGAGTTTCTGAATGACCTGAATTTGAGGGAAATCACAGGGGCCTATTAAACTTAGGAGAGGATTCAGGACGAGACCAAGAGCTAATTTGACTCCTGAAGAATATCACGTGTACAAGGTTTTCCCTCACAGAAAGGATGAATTTTCAAATAACCATAACTTTCTTCTCAAGAATCAGAATTGAACATGGAAGCAAGTGTTGTAAAGGTCTTGAACAATAGAATAAAATTTTTCACTGAGAAAATATATCTGGACATTCATTTTCTCAGGAAATCAGAAGAAATAATTATGATGCAATACTGAATCAAAATTGTTCATAATTTCATGCAATTGATAAATCAATTAGCCTAACATGTTTTGTTGGCTGCACATTTTGTAGAGTTAACGAATTTTAGATAAGAACATGATCAAAACAAAGTTTATAGGGATGAAAGATACAAAAGGGGCTTACAAACATGATTATGAGATTAGAGGGATGTATGTCAATATGGTTAATGAAGGTACAAACTCAAATGGTCATCGAGAAGGAAAGGAAGAAAACATGAACTTGGTGAAGACCATTAAAAGTTTGCAGAAGGATGTCCCAAGTTATAAAGTTGATAATGAGAAGCTTATAAAAGTTAAGGAAAAGCATGAGGAATTCAACATAAATTTAATGCAGAGCTTGGGAAGAATAGAAAATAAAATGGATAAGGAGAATGACTCAAGAAAATCAGGAAGTCACAGGTCTCATGATGAGAGGAGAAGAGAAAGAAGTGTTGGAAGACATCACCATCAGTCCCTAGGGAATTCCACTAGGAGAGCACACAGTAGCTCAATTCCATGCCATGCTAGGAAGCATAAGAGGAGTTCTGGGGTGGATGAGCTATAAGAAGAAATATAGAAAATCAAGCCTCCTACATTTCATGGTGAGCACAAGACGGATGAAGATGTGGAGACATGGGTGCTAGGAATGAAAAAGTATTTTCAATTGCATAATTACTCTTCACATGTAGAAGAAATATTTTCCATCTATCAACTCAAAGGAAAGGCATCCATGTGGTGGGACCAATTTGTGCAGGTGCAGCCATGAAGGCTTGGGAATCCACTACAAGAGATCCACTCCAACAAATCAGAATGCTCAGTGGAATCAAGGTGTAAAGAATATCCTTTAAATAGAGGAAGTAGTGAAATTTTATTCAGTCTAACAAAGGCCAATGTTAAGATAAAGCGGTACATGGTGGAAAATCCTATTCTATGCAAATTGATATATCATGATGCTATTATTCTAATAAGGAAAGACATAGTGTATACATGGAGAGAATGAAAACATCTCCAAAGATCGGTCCTATACTTTTATAGATAACCTTTCCATGATTGTTATCAGAGTAGAGCAGTGGAAGCATGGTTGTATGACAAAAATTTAGGGGTGAATCAATAAAGGTGTGAACATACTAAAGAAGTGCCAACAGATGCATAAACAATGCATTATGTACAGATTGGATCTAGAGGAACGCAATTAGGTTCTAAGGAAGGGTTTTCCCATATGGGGAGGAAATATTCTAGGATGGATTCATGTCCTTGAACATCTTAGGATAATGGAAACAAGGTTTTTAAAGGGAAAATAATAAGGAACCATGAAGAATAAAATGATTATATGCTTGGTATAGAACGCAAAAGAAATACAATCTAAGGAGAATCTATATCAAGTGGAACATAGCCACAAGTGACATTCCAGGGGTGGAAAGTATCACCGGAATCTATGCCAGAAAAGCTAGTCATGTATGAGACAATGACATGGTCGGTTTTGGAAAGGCTATGTACCACACAAATATCCAATGAACTTCCTACTTCTAAATAATATTTGTACTGCAACCTTTTTGCTAACACTAATGAACACCAGAAAATTATATTCTTGGTGTAGTGTTCGGGTCGAAAATGAAGGCATCCAAATAATTGAGAAGACAATAGGAAGTGTAAGGAGAATGTGTCAAGGCATTGACCATATTTCCAATTTAACAACAGTGAGATACATGACTTAGATATAGAGCATTATGAAAATCAATGGAAAGATGCAATGAATAGATATGAATTGACAATTGCACTCATGCATAGTAAGTGGTAGAGATACACTTATGCATGATAGTATTGTATATGTAAATGTGTTTTGTGAGTGCATGCATATATGTTATTGATTGGATATAATTATACTAACAACCGAAATGTTACAACTATTACTAACTCATGGAGTTGAGAACATTTCAGGAGTTGTTAGGCATTGCAATAGGAAAGTTTCAATTCAAGTAGTCACATGATCATTGACTACAAAAAAATTTATGTTCAAAAAATAGAGTAATGAACTTACTGATATTAATTGTGAACATGCATATGCATAGAATGATAATTCATTCTATTTAATAAATTGTTTGATACTTGTGATTGAATTTTTAGGTGTAGACAATTCTAAGATCACTTTGTAAGGTTTTGGTACATATTGCAATGAAAGTTAATGTAGAGGAAATACTGATAATATGTTGGATGAATGCAAGATGGAAGCATTGCAGGAAACATGGTATTTAGTATGGTGCTTGATGAAATCCATAAGGAAGACTGTATCCTACTATTGCAACAACCATAAAAAAATTATGAGATAGAATTTCAGATTTTGGGGAAAATTTGAATTCCTTATGAAATAAGTTTGAGTTTCTAAATGAATTTTTATAATGTTTTCTCATAATAACTGTATGTGTGTGATATAGATGAGATAATGTTGATTAAATTTGGAATGCTTGGGAAGAGAAACTATTGTTGGAGACACTGGAACCCTATAAATGTAGAACCTTGGTGGGGTTCTAATGATGAGTTGTCGCTCTCCTTGTGTGTGAAAGCATTGGCAAGATGGATCGGTGAGGTATTGTGTAGCAGTGAAGGGATACTTAAGCTTGGAAGGGAGAGTGAAATAAGGAAGAGGCAACTCATGAGTGCTTATGGCATGGTAGTTTTCATAATGAGGGTGTGTCAAATGGAATAGTGAGTTGAATTATTTCCTGAAGTAGCTCTATGAAATAGAGAAAATCACTTTCAGCTACAGTATGAATACATGAATTGGTGCTTGAAAGCAAAGCACCAGGTGAACAACAAGCTTCCAATAACAAAGGATTGGATCCTTTTGAAGAATTTTGAATTGTACATGGTATATAATGCATTGAGGACAATGCATAAATAAGGGGAGGGGAATGTAATACCCCTAGGTTGAACCCCAATTGTAAATGTAAATGTAAATATACTTATAGGCTAGTGAGCCAAGTTATTATAGGCTAGAATGCTTATGTGATTATTAGGCTAGAGAGCCTAGATGCTAAAGACCAGTACATCATTGTTGCAGACTGACCCACAAATGAGTATGGGGGGCTAAACTCCACTAGGAAGGGAAAGGGGGATAATATCCTAGGAAGGGGCTAAGCTAGAGGGTTTAATCCCAAAGGAATATTGCATTATTATTCTTAAGGTCTAAGTTAGGGATATAATTTTATGTTATCCTAAGTTCCTATGGGAAGGGAGCGAATCAAAAGTGGATCCCATGAAGCTTCATGAAGACAAGTGTCCAGTAGGGGACATGCAGATATATTTGGGAAACTTAGTGAATTTTCGGGGGAATCTCGCCATTCTTGGGGAAAAGGACTCTTACACTCCATCGTGCTACGATATTCAAGGGAGGGATCTTTTCATCATTCTGGGAGAGGGGTAACCTTCATTTCTTACCATGGGTGTTCCATGAGATTCACCATTCATGCATTCGAGGATTCCTCCATTCTTCCACGCACTCCTAGAACTGTACTCGGTACCTCTATGTCACAGGTAGCATACCTGTACCTTACCCGAGCCAGTAATGTACCTTACCCGAAATCTACTGATGCCAGCATCGTACCCATTCCTGAATAGATTAAGAGTTGGAGCATTGTCCATTATTCTCTCTTACCATCTAAACTATGTTGTTTCCATAAACGTACCTATGTCTGGATAGCTTAACAGTTGGATCATTTTCCATTATTCTCTCCTACCATCTAAACTCTGCTACTACCATTATGAGACTGGTACTTGGGAAGCTTGGCGATGTGGACAAAGGGAAATATGGGTTGACTGTAGGCTGAAGAGGCAGGTTTCCAGGCCTGTAGTCAAAGAAGTGGGTTGTCAAGCCCGTAAGCATTCTCTCTTGGTGAGAGTTTTTCTATGTCGAAGAAGAAAGTTTTCAGGCCCGTGAGTAGTTTTCTCTAGGAAAGAAACTACTCAAAATTGTTCCCTGGTGCACTGGGAAATAACTACTGGGCTCTGAGAATTCCTTTCTAGCATGTTGTTGAAGCCCCGAAATGGAAGTGAGGCAGCCCAAGGACTGTTGAGAAGAGAAGGGGCACACTTCCTGGGGTGGGATGTGGATGTGGGGAATGAGAGACTGTAGGCTAGTTGCAGCAGTTGGGAACCTTGGACCGAGCAATTTTGTTGATTGATATACCTTAGACTGGCTTAGTATTCCTTTACCCGGCTAGAGTTTAGTCCCATCTCGAGGGTGACCCACTGCTGAGATTACGAGAAGTGTGGTCTATGGATGGGAGGAATGTGGAAGGTTTGCACATAGTTGGTGGTCTTCTTATCAAACATAAGTGTAAATTTTGTGACAAACTACATGCTGCATCATTATTTATGCATTTTTTTATGGGGTTTTTCTGTATATGCTGCATGTGTATTTCTACTATTATTCTGTATAAATCTGTGAATTTGCTGAGTATTCGTATGTTTAAATATTGTATACAATTCAAAAATTTCACGTGGCATAGCCCACCAGGTGGTTGGGGATGTTACACAAAGCCTCCCACCCTCTTGTGGCCCCCATGATCATTCCATTCCACTTGTCCCTCGTAGTCTTGCTTCTAATGTTCACCCTTATTGTCATCCATTTGCTGAGAAGAATGAAATTGAGAAAATTGTTCAATAATTTTTAGCTACAGGTGTCATCCACCCTAGTACAAGCCCTTATTCATATCCCATGGTCATGGTATGCAAGAAATAAGGTACTTGACACATGTTTTTATTTTCAATCCCTCAAAAAAAATTACCATCAAAGATAAATTTTCCAGTCTCGTCATTGATGACCTTTTGGATGAACTTACTCGTGCTCAATTCTTTACCAAACTTGATTTGTGTTCTGGCTACCACTAGATATGTATGAAGGAGGATAATATTCTCAAGACTAATTTTCATACTCATGAAGGCCATTATGAGTTCTTATTCATTCCCTTCGGCTTGTGTAATGCACCCTCCACTTTCAAAAGTCTCACGAATCATGTCTTACACCCCTTCCTCTATTATTTTGTACTGGTCTTCTTTGATGATATCCTCATTTATAGTAAAATTTGGAAAGTCCATATTTCCCATGTGGATCAAGTCTTACACTTACTTTCTCAGCATCAACTCTTTCTCAAACAATCTATATGTGCCTTTTGAGCTTCTGAAGTAGAACACCTGGGCCATATTGTTGGTAAGAATGGTGTCTGTGTGGATCCTAAGATATTAAAAGTTATGAAGGATTGGCCCCACCCTAAAACTCTTTAAAGTTTGTGAGGTTTCCTTGGTTTAACTATATATTATTGAAATTTTGTCCAGAATTATGGAAAAATTGTAACCCCACTCACTACCCTCCTTAAAAAGAATTATTTCAGTTGGAATGTGGTCATTGATCAATCCTTCCAAGCTTTGAAAGAGGTTATGTGTACGAGTCCAATACTAGCACTTCCTGACTTCACAAAGAATTTTGTTTTGAAGTGTGATGCTTTTGAGAAATGCATTGGGGTAGTTCTCATGCAAGAAGGTAGACCATTGACCTTTACTAGTAAACAATGTTTTGAGAGACACTTGGGAAAATCCACCTATGAAAAGGAAATGTTGGCTATTTTGCATGTGGTGGATATCTGACATCCTTACTTTTCTGGACAATGCTTCCAAATTAAAATTCATCATTGTAGCCTAAAATATTTTATGGAACAAAGGATTTCATCACTTGAGCAACATAAGTGGTTGACAAAAATGTTCGACTATGATTATGAGATCATTTACAATAAGGAAAAAGAGATTGGGGTTGTTGATGCTTTTTCTAGGAAATGTGAAGAAGAAGGGTCCATCTTTTCACTCTCCTTCAATTTAGTTGATTGGTTAAAGGAATTTTTCCATTAATGGTTCCGACATCCCAAAATTTCTAGTAGGGATGATTAGAAGGATGGAAATTTATCTCAAAATGTAGAAACCTTGGAAATTTTTACTAGCCCTTAATATGAAAACTATTAAATGTTTGGTGATATTTTTGTAAAAGTATTCAAATGTGTAAGGATTTTATATAGTTTCTATAAAATTTGGGCTATTTTTAAGCTAACATAATTTTATTTTATAGAATTTGGGCAAAAGATTTTTAGAAAAATGGAAATTGGAGAATTTTTTTGGGGAAAAACATGGAAAATTATCCCATGAGAGAAATTTAGCCCCTAAAATTTTTCCTGATTTCTAGTTTGATCGAACAATTGCAACAAGACACTAATGCATCTCTGGGACACTTGGAAAAATGAGGATCTTCACTATAAAAGTTGCCTGTATTTGAGAAAACAGTCCCACTTTAAATCCATTGTGCTCTCTAAACTCCATGCTTCACCAACAAAAGGGAATTATGGATTTCATAAAACATATAAATAGATCAATTTTTTTTTTAGAAGGCATGAAGTTGTACATAAGCACTTTTGTGGTCGAATGTGATGCTTGCCAATCCAACAAGGGAGAAGCAATCAAAACTCCATGCACAATACAACATCTTCCTATTCCACTTGCTATATGGACCAATATTTCAATGGATTTCATCGTCGAATCACCCAGACATGGAAATAAATTAGTCATCATGGTTGTGGTTGATCGCCTTTACAAATATTATCATTTATCTTCCCTCCAACACACATTTAAATCCTCTGCAATGGCTCAATTTTTCATGGAGAATATCTTCAAAATCCATGGAATTCCCCAATCTATTTTCTCTAATCGTGATCCAACTTTCATAAGAAACTGCTAGCAAAAATTATTCAGGCTCCAGGGCACCCAATTGCATCTCAAAACTGTCTATCATCCCCAGACTGATGGTCAAACCGAAGCTTTCAACAAGTGCTTGGAAACATATTTGTGGTGCTTCATGTCCAAACGACAATCTCAATGGGTTCAGTGGTTACCGCTAGTTGAATAGTGGTACAATACATCTTACCATGGTTCCAGTCACATGCCTCCCTTTGAGATGGTCTATGGTCAAAATCCACCCTTCATATTATCTTACCTAATGTTCAGGAGGTGGACATAACCCTTACAGTCTCAACTAACATTCTACGCTCCCTTAAAGAGAATCTGTTCATGGATCAAAATCAAATGAAGCAACAAGTTGAAATGTTGTTCTGAACGTCATTTTGTTGAAGGGGATCAGGTGCTTCTTCATCGAAAACCATATAAGAAAACTTCCCTCCAAGCAGATCACTTCCAAAAACTTGCTCCAAATTTTTATGGTCCTTATATAATCATCAAGCGTGTAGGGCATGTGGCTTACAAGTTATCCCTTCCTAGTCACTCTAAGATCGATCTAGTTTTTCATGGTTTTTGCTTAAAGAAAGTGATTGGAACCAAGTGCTAGACTCAAACTAGTGTCCTATAATTGGATGAAGAAGGTTCCATTTAGTTAAAACTACAAACAGTCTTGGCCCAATGCAAGTGTCGTCTCTGTCAATGCACAATTCAAGAAGTTTTAGTACAATGGAAGGATACACAACCCAAGGATGCCACATGGGAGTCAACTGCCATTTTTCATCAATTCCCACATCTCAAGCCTTGAGGACAAGGTTGTTCTTTAAGGGGAAGGGCATGTTAGGGTCCTAACCTCCCTAACCCCTCAAGTAGATACAATAACATGTTTTGTTATGTAATAAAGGCCATCATTAGTAAATAATGCTTATGTAATAATTTGAACATGTCTAATGTAAGAAGACTTACTAGAAGGTTCTTCATCTAGAAAGTTATTATTGTATAATGTTCTCAAGAAGACAAAAATGGTATATATAGAGGTAAAAAGCATTGAAAATATTTTCTGGTTGAATCATTTGTACTTGAGATATTTTATGTTGGAGGTTTCCCCCTCGAAAGTGAACCCTGAGGTTGTCATTGTTGTAGGTAGGTTTTGTATCGAGTGTCTTTGTGGGCTAATTGGCTAGACAGTTGGGTCAACTAAGTATTGCATCAAACACACTAGTTGTTGTGTCCACCACTCAATTTGTTGTGGTTTCAATCCAAACCTCTAAGGTAATTTCGGCGTAGTCCACGTACTCAAAGAATCCTCAACAACCCAGAAGGAAGAAAAAGAAAAAAAAAAAACATTTGAATGGATAGGAAACCCAACAAACCCAAAACAATGTTGGTGGAGGCACTTCAGAGAAGAAGAAGAACCAGTTCCTCTACAAGATTCATGGGGAGGATCCATGGTACTCATCAGTGCCCAAAAATGGATGAGATTCATAGGTATTTTACCCAGCAACAAAAGAGAATTATGGATTTCATAAAACATATAAATAGATCAATTTTTTTTTTAGAAGGCATGAAGTAGTACATAAGCACTTTTGTGTCCGAATGTGATACTTGTCAATCCAACAAGGGAGAAACAATCGAAACTCCATGCACAATACAACATCTTCCTATTCCACTTGCTATATGGACCAATATTTCAATGGATTTCATTGTCGAATCACCCAGATATGGAAATAAATTAGTCATCATGGTTGTGGTTGATCGCCTTTACAAATATTATCATTTATGTTCCCTCCAACACGCATTTAAATCCTTTGCAATGGCTCAATTTTTCATGGACAATATCTTCAAAATCCATGGAATTCCCCAATCTATTTTCTCTAATCATGATCCAAATTTCATAAGCAATTGCTAGAAAGAATTATTCAGTCTCCAGGGCACCCGATTGCATCTCAAAACTGTCTATCATCCCCAGAATGATGGTCAAACCAAAGCTTTCAACAAGTGCTTTGAAACATATTTGTGGTGCTTCGTGTCCAAACGACAATCTCAATGGGTTTAGTGGTTACCGATAGTTGAATAGTGGTACAATACATCTTACCATGGTGCTCGTCACATGCCTCCCTTTGAGATGGTCTATGGTCAAAATCCACCCTTCGTATTATCTTACCTAATGTTCAGGAGGTGGACATAACCCTTATAGTCTCAGCTAACATTCTACGCTCCCTTAAAGAGAATATGTTCATGGATCAAAATCAAATGAAGCAACAAGTTGATCAATGTTGTTCTGAACGTCATTTTGTTGAAGGGGATCATGTGCTTCTTCATCTAAAACCATATAAGAAAACTTCACTCCAAAAAGATCACTTCCAAAAAATTGCTCCAAATGTTTATGGTCCTTATATAATCATCAAGTGTGTAGGGCATGTGGCTTACAAGTTATCCCTTCCCAGTCACTCTAAGATCCATCTAGTTTTTCATGGTTTTTTCTTAAAGAAAGTGATTGGAGCCAAGTGCTAGACTCAAACTAGTGTTCTAGAATTGGATGAAGAAGGTTCCATTTAGTTACAACTACAAACAGTGCTGGCCCAACACGAGTGTCGTCTCTGTCAATGCACAATTTAAGAAGTTTTAGTACAATGGAAGGATACACAACCCAAAGATGCCACATGGGAGTCAACTGCCATTTTTCATCAATTCCTACATCTCAAGCCTTGAGGACAAGGTTGTTCTTTAAGGGGAAGGGCATGTTAGGGTCCTAACCTCTCTAACCCCTCAAGTAGATAGAATAACATGTTTTGTTATGTAATAAAGGCCATCATTAGTAAATAATGCCTATGTAATAATTTGAACATCTGTAATGTAAGAAGACTTACTAGAAGGTTCTTCATCTAGAAAGTTATTCCTGTATAATGTTCTCAAGAAGATAGAAATTGTATATATAGAGGTAGAAAGCATTGAAAATATTTTATGGTTGAATCATTTGTACTTGAGATCTTTTATGTTGGAGGTTTCCCCCTCTAAGAGGCAAGTGAACATTTTTCTCAAGATAATAAAGGTTTCATCTTTTGGATCCATACTGTCAGTGTGCTTATTGTTTCATTTCTTTTTTCTAAATATTGTGATATTGCTCTGCATATTTCCTTTTGGTACCTTACACGAAATTTAAACCTCCATTGACTGGTCCTTTTGACCTTGTACTCCTAAGGGTAGGGGAACATTTTAGTGAGCCTTTTTCAGTCTTCAGTGATCCTCACATGATGTCCATTATGAGTGATTCATCAAGTAGGGTGGTACCTACAACCTCATCGTCTAGTGTTACGGGAGGCACCTCAGTGATGTGCTCATTTCCTTCCATTAGTGCTATAGGCCCTACTCCATCCATGCCCAATACATCCACCTTCTCAATGCGGAGAATTCCACTAGTAATTTCATTCCCTTCCACAAGTGTGTCTAGTGTTAGCACACCCATCCCATCATGATGTCCACATCCATATTTGTGAACTCAGTGAGGGGAAAAGCCTTGGTTCTAACACTAGAGGACGTTTCCATCCTCTTCTGGAATCCCTATAGGCAGCTTGAAAATGTCGAACGTTGATTTCCCTTTTGGTTGGAATGTCCATAGTGGGTCCGGGACTGCTCTTGTTCATACTTGGGGAAACAATGTTTCTGGGGGACCTAACATCACTTGGGGTAGTATGCCTATTCCTAAAGGTAGTAATTATTTTGGGTATCCCTATGTCCCTGGAGTCACTCCCTTTGGAGGCAGTTTCAGTCTTGGGGGTAGTCATCATTTTGGGTATACCTCTGTTCTTGGGGGTAGTTATGATCCAAGGAGTAGTAATCCTTTTGGGAGTACCTATTTCCTTTGGGGAAATCCTCAAGAGGCTATGTTTGGTCCTGGAAGTAGTAATGTTTTTAGAAGTGATTTTTGTCCTTGGGAGAAATCAACCTGGGGAAATATCCCTTTCGAAAATTAGTATCCCACCAAAAACTATAGTATGGGTGGACCTCAAGGTCCATCTAGGTCACAAAGTGTCTTCGTCCTTTTACCAGACTCCATTTTCCAACATGCAATTTCCTTTCTTGTGACAATGGATTTTCCATATTTATTACGGTTGAAAAATACCTTGATACCTTGTTATGAACGAATTGTTTTGAGTGGTTAATTGAATTCATACAAATAATTCCAACTTTATTACATGTGTCACACGTAGCGACGTCATCTGAGTCTCAATCAACTATTTTCCATTATCAAATCCACTGACAGCTATTTCAATAATGGAGTAAAGGGCGCTGTTTTATAATAGACCTGGTTCAGATCATGGTGCTCGTTCCACGTCCTTCTGATTGGCTTGGAGAGGAGATCTGGAATTATTGAAGAGTGCTGCCATCCATCCGAGCAATCCCTTCATATGTGGGCGGCCCACAGGGTATGTGTTGGCATTCATCCAACCCCTTCACTGTAAATAATTAGGGATGGATGATGATTGATGGAATGTGTGAAGTCAGTTATATTTTTCAAATTAAAAAACAAGAAGCAGCCGGCTAAGTTCTAACTGGTTTTGGTATTAAACAAGTTAATTTTGTAATAAAAAGATTGGTTTTGGTATTAAACAAGTTAATTTTGTAATAAACAGATTTATTTTGGATTATCAATTCGGTACGTATTTGACAAAATATATATATATATATATATATATATATATAATTGGAGTTTTCTTGATCTAAAACAGGTCCTGTATGGTAAACAATACTCCAACCACTAAAAAAATTATTAGAATAGACAACCGCAGCGTTTATTCAGTATTTATAGAATGCCATAGAAACCAGTAGCCATAGGTAGCAAGTGATCCGAGAGAATCCATCTTCCCCTTTGTTCAAATCCAACTGGAGAAAAGAGGAGAGGAGAACTAAGATGGTGAAAAATATCGTGGTTGCAGTGGATGAGAGTGAGGAGACTATGCATGCCTGTGAATGGGCTTGCAAACATCTCTCAGCAATTGAAACACCCAAAGTAATTGAAACAACAGACATCCAGCAGCAGCAACAGTCATATAACATGATTCTCATCCATGTCCAGTCAACTGCCTCATCTGTTTCTGCGGGTCCTGGTAATTACTTTCAAATCTTTATTGGAATTT
>JASDQU010217159.1:5842-20550 GCA_032191745.1 Picea mariana | reverse complement strand
AAAAAAGAATAGGAAAGTCTCCCTATTATCCCACACATAGCCAGTCTGCAAGTCTCTACTAGCCCCACATCCTCCCCTAGAACCATATTTCTTACTCTCTTATTTGGCCTCCAAGCCCATTTCTGAATCCCTGACAGAGGACTTAATTGTGAAGATTTAAAAGTCCGGTCATCTAGCAGGACATCATTATCCCCTTTCCTAGGCAGAGGCGAATATTTAGTAAAAGAGGGACCACCAGTAGACAAGGCTTTCTGTTTCAGTTTGATACACGGAGAAGAAGGTAAACAAGGACCAACACTGTCCCCAGGTTTACTAACCAAACAAGTATTACTAGGCGGTAATCCTGAAGACACCCCAACCAAGTCAACCGAACTGAAAAACCCATTATTATACCAAACTGCCTCATCCAAAGGATCCATAAGAATCCTGACGTCTTGTTGTAACTCCTTAATCAATATCGAGTCTATAGTTACAATGTAGGGAAATAGAGACCAATAAACAATTGTTCTTAAATTAGAATGGTTGTTAGGAAAGGTACTTAGTCCAAAATATATGATCCCAAGAAACCTCAACTCATCAATACAAGAGAAATACGACAGAGAAACAAAGCCAGTGTCCCCATAAAGAGTGATGTTGTCTGACAGACACTATTCAGAAAGCAATAGTAAAAAGAAAAACCCAAAGAGTGTTCCACTACTAGAATCCAAAACTGTCACAAAACACAGAGTCTGTCCTAACTATGGAACTCTAGAAACTCAAAGAAAATAAAATGCTTAACACATTAGTCATGTACCTACAACCGGCAATCAAAGGAAAATAAATCATGTTCCTGGAGATCCTCCCATTACTAGTTAGAGTTTCCCGCCCAGTCCATCCATTCAAACCTTCCCCCCGCAGCGTCCCTCAGCCTCTTCTTTCTCAGTTGCTTGCATGCATGCCGCTGAGAAAAATCCCACCTTTTTCACCTATTTTGATACCACTTCAAAAAAGGAATAACTTTCCATGCGTGTCCCTTGTTGTTTCATCTTGATAAAGTTATGTATCTTTTTTATTAAATATTTTTCATTCATAAAGAAAATAGAATAAATAGTCCATGATTGTGAACTTGCACCAATGAATTTTCCATCACACTTCCCTGTACGAAGCCTAACATATGGCATTGTCACCTCTAATTCAATGCCTTGCATTCCAGTTGCAATTCTCATTAAAATTCTCATGTGACCAGTTGCATATTGAGTCCAAACACCGACTAATTTTCCATCACGCTTCCCTATACGAAGTCTGATAGATGGCATTGGCACCTATATGGACCATCATCACCATTATTCAATGCCTTGCATTGTTGTTGGAGGAGGAATATCATCACCATTATTCACCAGAATTAGCTGGTTACCAAAGAGGATATAGAAAGAATTGTTAAAATGTTAATGGCGGAAGAAGAGTGCAAGAAATTGAGAGAAAGAGTGACAGAATTAAAGGTGGTTGCGAGAGAAGCGGTGGTGGAGGGCGGATCGTCCCGCACCAATTTCGATCTCTTCGTCTCTGAAATCATGTATTTGCAGCGTCGTGAACATGAATGGGACCAACCAGAAATGTAATATTGTTATTGTTTTGAGTTTAAAGCAAACTTGAAGTACTTGGTAAGGTACGTGTTGAATATAGGCAATTAAATGATGATTTGAAGCATTTATTGAGTAAAGTGTTGGTTGGATACATTGTTAGCTTGATCATCTTGATAGTTATTAATGAATTGATGCTTTCTCCATAGCTAATTGATAAAACGTTGGCCTCATTGATATCTATTGCTTTTAAATTGCTTATTAATTGACATCAGATAGTCATTGAAGTATTAACCCACTGAATTGTAGCCTGCATATATTCTATATTTTTGTCTTGTTCTAGGCAGGTGTTCTCTTTGGGCATACACTTCTTTATTGGCTGATTAGCTGGATTGTCTGACTTTGGTGGTAATCTGTGAGGGGGAAACTTTAATCTTGACTTTACACCTTTGCCTCTTCAAAACCCCAAGTTACCGGGGACGTCTCCTCTGGGTTAACCTCCCTAAATAGAAACAACCTCCCCATTGAGGTGACATTGGGTGGGGAAGGTTCCTGTTACGCCAGCCTGTTACGCCAGTTTGTCCTCAATTCTTTAGCCTCTGACCTAAACTACAAACTGTGCGATAATAGTACGTTTATTGTTTTGATTTTAAAGCGAATTTGAAGTAGTTAGTAAGGTACGTATATGTTTTTGAAAGATAAACCAGGATTTACAATATGACATATCCCAGACTTTGAAATGATTTTAGCAATTAAAAAAATATATAAATGAAAATCAAATACAAGTAAGACAATTTCATTTCATCATGGAGGGAAGTCCAATAAGTGAAAAATTTCAAAATACAAAAATGATTGGCATAAGAATTTCAAGATTTCCATTATTGAATTTACTGAAGAGGTTATTGTCATACTACACACTTTTTCCATCGTTTGATAGATTCATCGAGCTCACATATACTAATCTTATTCAAAACTCCAAGCTCCTTAATACCCCCAACAAGAATCAAGGAACCCTCGTGCTCCAATATATGCGATCAAACAATAGGGGGCATGGTAACCTCAACCAAATCCCAAGTTCCACTATTAGCATCAAAGGCCAACAAGTGATCAAGACTATGGGTGAGGTAGAACAAAAGGCCATATGTCTCCCATAAATGATATGAAATATCAACTGCTTGCATTGCTTGGATGTCGCTCTGCTCCGGTACAGTAAGAACCAATCTATTTCCTTTTACATTCCCCTTGGTTCTTTCTCTCATTTCTTCAACAAGATCAGTCCCCATTACATCCACATAAAATCTAGTTGGGAATAAAAAAAAGTGATGAAGTTAGTCGAACAAAACAAGATTTAAGACAGAATGTGGGTATTTTTACAAACAAATTTAAGATCTAGGCTCCCCAAAAATGTACTTGGCCACTCCAACATTTTGATAAGGTTGTTGAAATCAGAAGAGAAAATATATTGGGAATCTGTACATTAAGGTCAAAACAATAATATCATTTTGCTAACAAACAAAACCAAGTGTTAAACCAAAACTCTAATCTCAAGTCTTAAGGTACTTAACTAGAAAATTATGATGTTGGGTACATAGGTTTAAATAAATTAAATCCATTCATGCATTAAAAAAGTTCCACCTATAACCTTTGCATACAAGGGTTGAGGGTCAGTGGAATGTTTGGACATGCACATGCATAAAATTGAATATCAATACTTATTAAAAGATAAATATTTGGCATAGTCATCTAAATTCAAACTCTATTTCACAAAATACTTTCAAGGCATCAAGCGAAAGGCCATTCTGAGCATAGCTTGCAATCATGGCATTCCATGAAAAAAAAAACCTCTCAGATATTTTTTCAAATTCCTCATGTGCATCCTTCACAATCCTGCATTCCCCATACATTGATATAAGAGCACTACCCAAATGAACATCCACCCTGGTCCCACAACTAACAATATGCTCATGAATATCCTTCCCTTCTTTCCAATCTACGCAGACCTTGAGAACGTCGACAAATGTTGACTTATCATGTTCAATACCTATCTGTTATGTTTGATCATACATAGAAAATGTCTTATTGCATGTAGCCATTTTTTGGCATATCCTCTAATCATAGCATCCCAAATGAACACATTTTGCTCTGAAATTATTTCAAAGATGAGGTGAGCACCCTCTAAATCACCAAAAATAGCATAGGTTCTCACAAGTTTGGTTCCAAATAAATTGTTATGATCGAGGTTGGTTATGAGCAAAATGGTATGGATTTGTTTACCTTGGGGAAAATATTGTACATCGATAGTTGCCTTAATGAGAGAATCGTATATTTTGCAATTGACAAGTATTGAATCCTGGAATTGAGCATCTCCATCGAATGTGTCTTGTGTTATTGTAGAGGTGAGGAAATTGTTGGTTGTGGGGCCTTATTATCTTCCTGATTCAGAGGCCTTTTTCTTTATCCATGTTTATACTCCATGAAGACTTTACACTTCAGAAGAATGTACACTCCTCCACGCAGGGGAGTGTAGGGGGGCCTTTCCCCCCTGCAAGGTCCAGGGGATAGTAGGTCCCCGAAGGAAAATTTTCCTTGTAAATGTATATTTGAATTTCATAGTAAATCTGGACCGTTCATTATAAGGTTGCAGATCTGATAGTAGAAGTTATGTTAGGATTTTTTCCCCTAGAAGGCAACCCTCTTTTATGAGGCAATCTTGAGTCGGGTGTACCAGACTATTGTCATAGAAGCAAGTTTTTGTGGATAAATCAGGAGTGCCATATATAAATTCAGAGCGATCTGGTTCATCAGCCTCATCACTCAAACCTTTTCAATCCCTCCTCAGGTGACTTGTGCTATGACATAGGCTACATCGAAATGGAATACCTAAGTAGTCTAGGTGGTGTATGAAGAACCTACCCCTCCATTCAATCTCTAATGATTCTGGTAGCCCATGGAAAATGTCCATTTCGACCAAGATTCTTCCAACTTTCCTACTTGTCGCAGAGAGAGTAGATTTGTCTAACATAATAAACTTTCCTAGAGAATCTCCAATGGCCTTTAGTGTCCTTTCATTCCAGAGGTGTAAGGGAAGCCTAGGTAAACATATCCAGAAATGTCCTAGGGAGAAACATATGGTTACCGGATTGAAAGCCACCAGCCATTTATTTAACATGAGGTTGCTACCTCCATTAACCCATCTATTCTCTAGTAGGATTTTTTCATATTCTGGTGATTTATAAATGAACCCCAGCCAGCCTTTTGTAAGATAAATTATCTCAGGGGTATCTCCTAAGATGGGAACCCAAACCTGTTCCACCTAAACCTGTTCCACCCAAACTGAAAGTTTATCTTTACACATATTTCCATAGGAAAATCTCCCCACTAGGCCACATAATGCCAACCTGCAAGTATCCTCCAAGCCAATATCTGACCCTAAAACCATTCTCTTAACCAATTTATTTGAATTCCACTGCCTGCGATTCTTTCGAGGTGCAAGGGTTTTAGAAACCTTCCCTCGTGAACTATAAATATCAATACCTCGATACTTATGCTGTGGACTGCACCCCGAGCATGGATTTGGCACCTCTGGAAAGGTATCCAAGAGACTAGGTAGAAAGGTAGATAAAGAAGGAGCAACACTAGAGCCTTCGCTCGGGCGATGAGTAGGTAAAACAAATGGCCCAGAGAAGGAATGAGTACCAAGTGAGTTCACCCCCAAGGTATCGAGATTTTTTATAACACCTGCCTCCTTCCATAAACCCTCTTCTACTTCGTCCATTAACTCACTAACATCAACACTTATGTTAGCAAGTCGATTAAGGGCCATAAGTGAGCCACCTAGGATCCACTAAAACTAAATCTCAAGGATCAAGGGTCCCAAAACTTCCTGGAGCCCAAGGTAGTAAGGTTATTAAGAAAGGATCAGATAATGGTTAATGTCACCTATCCAGCTGTAATCCATCATCTAGCTCCATAAGTAGTATTAATGAAATCACCTCAAACTGTTAAGGGTGTTACAGTTACTGAGAAGGGTAATAAAAAAATAATAAAGAATAAAGATATAAAATTAATGATTCGACCCACATAAACTCCCACTAAACTAGAGCTAAACACTACTCTCCGGTTGCTTAGAAAAAATAAGAGAGGAAACTGTAAAAACAGAAATTTATAGCCATCTCTAACTTTATCTATTTATTATGCCATCTCTATATAACTTCCCTTCTAAATTATACATTCTTTAGCTATAACTTGCTTTTGTAAATTATAGGTTTGTTAACCATAACTTACTCTTGTTAAATATATATCTTAAGATGTATTCATATTATAATTATAAGTATACACTTTAAGCAAATTAATTACTCTCTAACACTTGACATATATATTATTATATTATATATCATTAGAACTTTATTATCTTATTATTTTACTATATACTTCATGTTGTTAAATCATGTAAATTCTATACTCCCTCTTTTGTTTTAAAAATACAAAAAAAATTGTATTATAACACCGCTTTTGTTTTAAACAACAGTAAAATAAATATTATAACGCCCTTTTTATAAGGTTATAGCACCCTTTATAATTTGTGGTAAAATATACATATAATAATCAAATAATCCCTACACAAATAAAAAATCTTTTTTTTTTATTAGATGATAATGATGATAATGTGATTAACGTCCACTAAGACCTAATTGGTCTATCGAATCTTAAGAGGGTAAGTGATTACTTGTGATTCTTTAGAATTTTGTTTCTACGCTCGAAAATCATAAAGAGAAGCTTTCCAAGATCACCATACCTTTGTTGAGTTAAGAGGTTAGGAAGGTTGGTAGTGTGATCAATATTTTGAAAATGAGATCTAATATGAATATAGGCTGGACAATCTAAGAGAATGTGCTTTTCATCTTCAACCTTCTTAGTGTCACAAAGGTGACACACTCTTTTATCCCATGGAATTTTAGGAATTGACCAACGCCTAGTTTCACTATGGAGCTCGTAAGAATTTGTTCTTATCTTAGCATTCCTTGCATTTCGCTCTGCTCCTGTACTGTAAGAACCAATCTATTTCCTTTTACATTCCCCTTGGTTCTTTCACTCATTTCTTCAGCAAGATCAGTCCCCATTACATCCACATAAAATCTAGTTGGTAATAAAAAAAAGTGATGAAGTTAGTCGAATAAAACAGGATTTAAGACAGAATATGGGTATTTTTCCAAACAAATTTAAGATCTAGGCTCCCCAAAATTGTACTTGGCCACTCCAACATTTTGATAGGGTTGTTTAAATTAGAAGAGAAAATATATTGGGAATATGTACATTAAGTTCGAAACAATAATATAATTTCACTAACAAACAAAACCAAGTGTTAAACCGAAACTCTAATCTCAAGTCTTAAGGTACTTAACTACAAAATTATGATGTTGGGTACATAGGTTTAAATAAATTAAATCCATCCGTTCATTAAAACATCTCCACCTATAACCTTTACATACAAGGGTTGAGGGTCAGTGGAATGTTCGGACATGCACATGCATAAAATTGAATATCAATACTTATTAAAATATAAATATTTGGCATAGTCATCTAACTTCAAACTCCATTTCACAAAATACTTTCAAGGCATCAAGTGAAACGCCATTCTGAGCATAGCTTGCAATCATGGCATTCCATGAAAAAAAACACCCTCTCAAATATTTTTTCAAATTCCTCGTGTGCATCCTTCACAATCCTGCATTCCCCATACATTGATATAAGAGCACTACCCAAATGAACATCCACCCTGGTCCCACAACTAACAATATGCTCATGAATATCCTTCCCCTCTTTCCAATCTATGTAGACCTCGAGAACGTTGACTTATCATGTTCAATACCTATATGCTACATTTGGTCATACAGAGAAGATGTTTTATTGCATGTAGCCATTTTTTGGCATATCCTCTAATCATAGCATCCCAAATGAACACATTTTTCTCTAAAATTCTTTCAAAGATGAGGCGAGCACCCTCTAAATCACAAAAAATAGCATAGGTTCTCACTATTTTGGTTCCAAAGAAATTGTTATGATCAAGGCTTGTTATGAGAAAAATGGTATGGAGTTGTTTACCTTGGGACAACGATTGTACATCGACAGTTTTCTTAATGAGAGAATCGTATATTTTGCAATTGACAAGTATTGAATCATGGAATTGAGCGTCTCCATCGAATGTGTCTTGTGTTATTGTAGAGGTGAGGAAATTGTTGTTTGTGGAGCCTAATTATCTTCCTAATTCAGAGGTCTTTGTTTTTATCCATGTTGATACCCCATGAAGACTTTACACCTCAGAAGAATGTACACTCCTCCACATAGGGGAGTGTAGGGAGGCTTTCCCCCCCTATAGGGTCTGGGGGATAGCAGTCCCCCGAAGGAAAATTTTCCTTGTAAATGTATATTGTAATTTCATAGTAAATCTAGACCATTATAAGGTTGCAGATCTGATGGTAGAGCTTATGTTAGGGTTTTTTTCCCTAGAAGGCAACCCTCTTTTATAAGGGAAATTTATTGCAACTATGTATCATTGTGAATATTGTATTCTAAATGAGGAGAATGTGAGAGAAAGAAGAGGAAGTTACATCGGGTCTGATGTAGGTTGTATCCCTTCATTTGTTGGATAATAATAAAGGAAGAACCTGACAATTTCTCAGGTGGATGTAGCCCATACTAGGTGAATCACGTATATCTATGTCTCTATTGTATTGTGTATCTTCTGTGTTTTATTTGCACATTTGTTTTTATTTTATTGCTCCAAGATCTTGTTTTTGTAATAGAAATTTGAAACTGGAAGAGTGTGTTTTGTATGGATTATTCTTCTGAAGCTAGGAACCCATCATTGAATAGGATATAAATGACCTTATAGTCCTGGGAGCTTAGAGTTCATGGGGAAAAACCTCATATGTCCATCAACTAATTCAATGAGTTCCTATAAATAAATAATTATATCTGGCTTTATGGTTTTTAACATGGATTCTATTTCTTCCTTTGACCATCAAAAGTATGGAAGGGTTCTAAACCATATAGATTTGAAAACTACAAACACCTTGTTTTATTCGAAGGGATTAGTATCTTGGGTATTTATGGGATTAAGAAATTGATCTCTTGGGTATTGGGATTGGTATTTCATAAATCATTTGGACAATTACCATTTTTATATAACATTTAAACCATTTCCTATTTAGGAAGTGTTATCCYATATCCTTGGGATAACTAAGAAGATTATGTCTCAAGGCCCACAGGTCCTAGACATGGAGTACCGAGATCCATATTGAATTGAGCCTGGCTATGGAGGGCGCATCCTTCTCCTTCAGTGCCTCCATTCTGTCAGCAGCGGTAGCATCCATCCCATTGGCCTGGTTCTGAAGTAGCAGTGGGTATTGCTCCACGAGGTAATGAGTTTGGGTATCATGGTATGTGTCACTCTGATTCTCAAATAATTTGAATATGTGCATTTAATTCTCTTTTTCTTCAGGATGTGTGCTTGTACTTTATGCCTTTTAACTTTTCCATACCTAGGGGGATGACATAATTCCCTAGAAAGTTGGTTCCCTTAGGAGTGAGTTTCCAATGGGTGGGATTATGAAAGGTCATTGTCCATTCCTTCCATACTTATCAATTTTCACCATATTCCCTCTCATATATCCCCTACATTGGTTTGATGGGCATTTGATTTTCCAATCTAGTAAGGGTTGTACCTTACCTTGTTGGAAGAAGGGGATAAAGGCCCGGAGGGTAAAAGTAGCTGGAAAAATTTAAAATCCAAAGATCAAAACCTTGAGATGCTTCGCCCAAGGATCCCCGAGAAAGAAATAAAAGGCTTCTCGGCAAGAAAAGAGGGGACACATAAAAAAGATAAAACTCAAGACCTAGCTGGTGGATAGGGGATCTCATCACGATCCAACCTATTAGGTCCATGGGCATGTAGCGGTATGAAACTACTATTCATATAGTCACCATGCTAGGGTAGTGGATCTTGGTGGCATAGCCAAGAGAAATGGGGTCTCATCATGAGCCAACCTTCTCATATTCATGAAATGCTTGTGGGTAACATTGTCACCACTGGTGACCACACCGGGGCAGTGTCCCCCAACTATTCTCTTGAAATAAAAAGAAATAAGATAAAAAGTAAAAAGGCATTGAATGGGCTAGGAAACAATTGCATTCATGACAAGCTGCATCTCACTCTCTTCAAAGGCACCCATAGGTAAGACCTACATTTCCCTGTCATCATTTCACCCCTTGGCCAAACATCACCACACCATCTCATGCACTTACATGACCTAGATTGGTTTTCACCTGGAAACATCTCACACGTAAGGAGAATTGGCCCAATAGGACATCCTGGAACCCTCTCCAAACCTAGCTTGTAGAATAGCATAACGTCTTTGAGCACTTGTCTGGGAAAAGGGGGGTTTTATGCACATGTTTGGGTAACTTCATTATTAGATGCGATTGACATTGCTATGATCCATGTGACTTATGAGCCCATGGAGGGCGTACTTTTTGTTTCTGCAGGACCATGCCCGAAGGATAGGTACATATGGGGATATGATTAGCTCAGACCTCCATAGGAATAAAATCCCACCAGATGGATGTTGAAACCCCAGCCAGAGGCTTACACTAGAGAGAGAGGAGGACGTTCCACTAGAGACACCTTGGCAGGCCTAGACCAAAGTGGGGTCTTTTCTTTTCCCCCTAAACGTTGGCCTTGGGAGGCCCCTGACGTCACCCTTGTGACCCTTGACGTCACCCAACTTCAAATGGACATGATGGAGGTAGTTGTGTGCCAAGTGGCACGTGTGGCATGATCCGAAGGCCTTGGAAGGCCTAAAGTTTTTCTCCTGGAGGTCAACATCTCACTAAGGAGGCCCAACGTCACCCTAGAAGAGCATGAAGTCACCCCTTTTGCAAATTTTAAGTTTTGATTTGTCAATTTTATGTAAAAAAATGGATTTTTTTATGTAACTAGCCATGTCGACCTTTTTTTACCTAATTTGTCATTAAAGGTCATTTGAATTGTATAAATAAGGGAACAATCCCTTGTATTTTTTCATCATCTTTAACTCACACAAGTGTGAGGTATGAAATTCAGCCTCTTTAAGGCTTATTGGTTGAAATTAAGTGGTGCACAACTTTTGGAGGAGGCTTCTTTTGGTGATTTTTGGCATTTTCATGGTGGAAGGTCTTCAACTAGGGCATGTTACTAGATTATTCTTGGTGAGTGTAAGTGAAAATCTGCAACTATTCTTTCTTTGAATGGTTATGTTATATTTTACTTTGCATTTACTAAGATTATGAAATTCCTAGTGTAAAACCCTAGGAGATTAAGCACATGTTATTGTCCTTCTCTCAATAGCTATCCACCTACTTAATTTTGATACAAGACACCTCCATTGAATCATATGTTAGAGCCCTGCCCTTGTATCACTCTAACACCATTGATTCATTAAGATCCTATTTATCTAAAGCTTGAGCTAAAGAAGAAGGAATACCACTAGGGCCTAGGGTTACCTACTTCCTAGTAGTCGTTTTCCTTCTAGGGTTTGATGATTGAGGCATTGGGGTACCAAAAACTCAACCATTCTCCCTCTTGTCTTTAGTCCACATATTATCATTTGTTTCCTTCAAATATTGTTGCTACAAAAGTGACTCCATTAACCCTAAAGGCACTAGTTTATACCTTACATTTGATTGATTGATGAAAACAACCCTCAAACCATCTACCTCAAGCTCTTTTCTAACTATTTCTAACCCTATATTAGACTAACTTACTAACATTCTTGTTGTTGTTACAAAAGTAAGCTACAACCATATATTATAGCAGTAAAATCTCCTAAAAGAAAGTGTTAAAGTTGATTTTTACATTGCCTTCTTAGCTTCTAACAAATGCTAGCATATTGCTAATTCTAGGTTACCATTTTGGGTCATTTTTTAAGCTTGTTTAAGGCATAATTGTGAAGCTAATTTTTTTTTGTGACTGGCGAAATCGGAAACTCGCAGTTCTCTTACTCGCATGACATGGGGTCGATTCATGTCTGCTACCTTTATAACCTCTAGGTACGTCCACACAGCCCACAAGCATGGGGTAGGGGTAAATCGAGGTGAGAATCGAACGTGAGACCTCCTTTTTACATTTCCTTCCATTTACACGAGACTTTCCAATCGGTCTACACCCCTGCGGGCCATAATTGTTAAGCTATTATTATATATAAATTTTTGTTATAAATTTATGTTTGCTTCATCTTATACATCAACTCATTGCTTTTATTGAAAGTCCAAGGTTTTACGAAACACTAATATCAATTTTTACTTGCAAGTAGTGTTTCCTTGTTGTCTTGTTCTGACAAGATACACTCAAACAAATCTTGCTTCATCTTATTAAACCTTTGGGACTTTCTGATTAGTGTGACTTGTCAGAGGGGAATAACTTTTCTTGATACCATTACCTTTTCCTTCTCAAAACCCCAGGTCATTGGGGACGTCTCCCTTGGGCCTTCACCCCTAAAGAGAAAGAGGTATCTTATTTAGGTGACAGTGAGAGGACAACCTCCTATTATTCCAATTTATTGTTCACTTTCCTTTGGCTTTTGGGAAAGTACAAATTGTGTGATAACATTTTGGCGTCGTTTCCGGGGAACATTGAGTCAATTATCCTCAAAGATGACACTTTTTGGTAAGCCTTTCCTCAAAATACTTTACTTTACAAAGCTTACTTGACGACTCCACTGAGGGTGATCCCCTCATCCCTTTGATAATATCAAGAATATTGTCTAGAGACTCCACAAATGACAACCCATAGCAGACGTCAGTACACACTTTCTTCTCCAATAGTTCTTGTTGCCCCTATGGCCCCTCCTAGATGGTCTCCCAAGGAAATTTTTGTCCCTTTAGAATTAGCTAACACTCAAGGTGGATTACATGACCTCCCAAAAAAGGTTGATTCCTGAATACCTAAATTCTCGGGAAAAGTAGGATCTTATGGCAACTCGCATTGGACCAAATTTTGTGAAGGGTATGATTTTCATCAATCAGGACAAGAACACCCAGACAACTTTATGAGGATTTTTTTGAGATCACTCACTGGGAGTGCCAAAATATGGATTAATGGTCTCCCAAATTGAAGCATCAAAACTCCTGAATATTTGAGACAGGATTTTGTTAGGACCACACAATGTACCTTTTTGCCCATACTTTTTTCCACCATTACACTCTTGTTCACTCACATTTAAACTCATATTATCACTTTATCCTATCTTTCCAAAGGTATACAACGTCTCTTCTCTTTACTATATGTTTAATCTGTTTTGCACATAATTTTACGTCACTCTCGTACTTAACCATTGATTAGAAATGTATAAGTGTTGAAACAATACAAACTGCAGATTAGCATTTGACGTCTGTTGCTGAAACAGCAACTCACAGAAGCTGTTACACAGTCCATGGTCGATGATGCTGAACCACAGAAGATATTACACAGTCCATGGTCGACGATGCTGAAACACAGAAGCTGTTACACAGTCCATGGCCGACGATGCTGAAACACAGAAGATGCTACACAATCCATGGTCAACGATGCTAAAACACAGAGGAAGTTGTTACACAGTCCACGGTCAACAAAAACTTACACACATTGACTACAACAGTTGCACCGTGAGACAAGCACCAACCATCGTTGCTACCTGAGAAGTGCTGAAACAATCAGAACGCAAATCCCGTGGCTGAAACAGCCCGCGATTTGCGATGCCGAAATAGCATACAACAGCAGTAACAAGAAAGATCTGTTACTCCAGCTGTAACAGAAACACCTCACTCAACACTCGTAATAGCATTCTATTGCGGGAGACTAGGATATCCTATTCCGGTTTAGAAAGTCGATCTAACTAAGAATAGGACTCAGATATACACCTGTAATTTTTGATCAATTGTATCGAAGGGATTCCCTCTTTAAATAAGAGGAAATCATCATTCGAGGATATATCCAGTTTTTGGTACTAAGAAATTTTTACAGAGAAGGATGTACTTCATTTTCAGATTGTAATATGATACATTGATAGATGAATAAAAGACTGTTTTGAGCATCCTTTTTTTAGCCTCTTCATTCCAAGGGAATCTTGTGAGAAGGGAGGGCCCACCTTCTTCACAAGATTCAACCGTTAGTTTTATAGTGTGTTAGTGTGATCTCTGTTTATGCATTGATTAATTTCTGTCTTTCTGAAACACTACTTTAATGAATTCTTCTTTGTTGAAACACTATTGAACTATGTCTTGTTAAGAACTATGTTTTACTAAACATTACATTGTTTTCATGTAGTTCATGCTTGGGTAACTGTTAATCATTTTAGTTAGCAATCTTATGTGATGAATTTATGAAAGCTTTCTAATCAGAGACTAGTGCTGAAGGTTCCTGCTTTGGGAAGGAAATAGGGTCCTGTTCTCTGTTAGAATTAGTTAGCCTTCAATTATTTCTATAAGTGTGCTAATCAGAGACTGGTGCTGAAGGTTCCTACTTTGGGAAGGAAATAGGGTCATGTTCTCTGTTAGAATTAGTTATCCTTCAATTATTTCCATAAGTGTGCTAATCAGAGACTGGTGCTGAAGGTTCCTGCTTTGGGAAGGAAATAGGGTCTTGTTCTCTGTTAGAAATAGTTAGCCTTCAATTATTTCCATGAGTGTGCTAATCAGAGACTAGTGCTGAAGATTCCTGCTTTGGGAAGGAATCAGGGTCCTGTTCTCTGTTAGGATATAGATAGCCTTCAGTATGCATTATTTCAGTTAAGAAATAAGTTCATAAAGTGTGATGATCGGGAACAAGTGTTGAAGATTCCTGCTTTGGGAATAGGGTCCTGTTCTCTGGTTACATAATAGTTGGTCTTTCTGTTGCAGTATCTTGTGTTATTTTAATGTAATCCAGGATTCTTCAATTAATCATTTCTTTAAACTTTGAGCTCTGCAATAGGTAGATTGCTTTTCTGTAATTCAAGTTAGAACTTCAGTTCATTCAAGGCAAGTGTGATTAATATAGTTTCCTTTACTACAACTTTAGGTTGCTTTTGAAATTGAGCATATATAGTGTGTGGTTACCTTTGAAATAAACAGACTTCCCTGGGTTGACAATTTATG
>JASDQU010217157.1:0-18248 GCA_032191745.1 Picea mariana | reverse complement strand
ACACCTGTAAACAATGTAAATAATGTAAATAGTGTAAATAATTCAGATAAAGTAGTCGTAGAAAATGCGAGTAAAAAACCACAAGCTACAACTCTAAGTACTCGCAAGAATGTACCTCCTTTTCTCTTAACTTTCGAAATCTTCAACAGAAATGTGCATAATTGCATGGTTGACTTGGGAGCATCATCAAATGTGATGCCTTGGTTAGTCTGCCAAAAGATCAATGCCAAAGTAGAACCATCTTCTTTGAAAATTATACAACTTGATCGAATGGATGTAAAAGTTATAGGCGAACTAAAAAATGTATTGATTAGATTATTGTCTAACCCAAAGGTTCATCAGTTTATTGATATAATTGTGGTGGATATTCCAGAAGTATATGGCATGTTTTTGAGCAGGGACTGGTCGGAGCAGCTACATAGTTACTTCGCAACGGACTGGTCTCACTTATGGCTTCCAGAGAATGGTAAGCCCAACAAGATCAGGGTGAACCGTGAGCGTTACCTTAAGTTCATGGTAACAGAATTGAATGACCCCAATGAGACATACACCCCCCCGGCTGATTCACCTAAAGTCCAAGGGATGGACACCTTCTTTGGAAATTTCATGGCTGAAGTTTCACCTATCAAAAATCTAGAACAACAGTCCAAGATCATAGCATATGTACAACCAACAGCTTCTATGCAACAGTCCCATGAACCTAATGCAAATCAAATTTGGTATTTATATTTCGACGGTTCCAAGTCTAAAGAAGGAGCTGGTGCAAGTTGCATCATCATTGATCCAGCAGGTAACAAAACATTATTGGCTTGTAGACTAGAATTTGAGTGCACTAACAATACTACAGAATATGAGGCTTTATTACAAGGTCTCAGAAAATCCTTAGACATGTGCATTCAAAATCTGGTTGTATTCGACGACTTTGAGATAGTGGTTAGGCAGGTGAGAGATTCTATACATTGTCTTTTCCCTCATCTCAAATGTTACCAGTCTGAGGTATGGAGTTTAATGAACAAATTTTCTGCTTTTAATATAAATTCCATTCCTAGATTAAATAATGCTGAAGCAGATCTACTAGCTAATGTTGCCTCTAAACTTCTTCCTGCAGAAGGCTTATCCCCGAACGCATTCTTCATGGAGCTATTGTTTCGACCATAGGTTCCTAACAATATCACAAACTGGAGAGTATTTGATGATGATCAGCAGATCATTAACTTTTTGCACATGGAAGAAACCTTCCAGGGCGCAGTGATAGATGAACAAACACATGACGACAATTTGCACGACTTTATGGTAATACCTAATCCGAAATCTCCTTAAGCTCTATCGGACATGGTAAATTTCATACCCAAATCTATTGTCAGACTAGAAAAGTTTTATGATTTTGAAGATAAATTTAAAAAGACGGTCAATTGCAAAACGAATAGTTCCTCATTGTCTTATGAAAAAGTTAATCTAGGAACTAGTGAAAATCCTCAATGTATCAATTTAGGCTTGGGATGTAGTAAACAAGAAAAAGCTGCTTTTGTCAAATTATTTAAATAATTCAAGGATGTCTTTTCTTGGACTTACGATGATCTTAAAACGTTTGATCCTAATATTATACAGCATGTCATCCCGATGAAGCCCCAAACCTTGCCCTTCCAACAGAAGTTGAGGAAAATGCATCCTAAATTAGAACCGACCGTACAAAAAGAATTGAATAAACTCCTTAGTGCTAAAATAATTTTTCCTATTAGACACACTCAATGGGTATCCAACCTCGTCCCAGTGCGGAAGAAAAACGGGGAAATTCGACTTTGTGTCAATTTCCGAAACCTCAACAAAGTGTCTGACAAAGATAACTATCCTGTCCCTCCCATGGAACAGATCTTGCAACAAGTATCTGGTTCTGAGAGGCTATCCTTACTGGATGGTTTCTCTGGATATAACCAAGTCTTGATGTCTCCGCCAGACCAACTAAAAACTACCTTCCGTACCCTGTGGGGCACTTATGCTTATCACAAGATGCCCTTTGGATTGATTAACGCCGGCGCTACCTTTCAGAGAGAAATGGACATTTCTTTTAGAGGCTTAATCAATCACTCTGTAGTGGTTTACTTAGATGATGTGACCGTTTACTCTAAGAACAAATATGATCATATAGCTCACTTACGAGTCGTTCTGCTACGATGTCATAAATACAACATCTCTTTGAACCCCAAGAAATCCATCTTTGCAGTGGAACAGGGTAAATTACTAGGATTCATTGTGTCTAGTGATGGAATGATTATTGATCCCGAGAGGACCCAAGTCATCTATAAACTTCCCCCACCTACCTCCAAAAAATCCATGCAGTCCTTCCTAGGCCAGATCAATTTCGTGAGAAGATTCGTCCCCAGTTTCTCCGAAATGGTCAGACCTCTCCAGAACCTAATTAAAAAGGACACCCAATATCACTGGGGACCTACTGAAAACCAAGCTTTCAACGACATAAAGAAGGCCATAATTGATGCTCCGTCTCTCATGAGCCCTGATTTCTCTCAAGACTTTACACTTTATACTTTTGCCTCTGATCATTCCTATGCCGCGGTCCTAACTCAGAAGAATTTTGAGAACAACGAAGTAACCATCGCCTTTATGAGCTCTTCTTTCAAAGGTGATAAACTTAACTACCCAGTGGTCGATCGGCAAGCCTATGTTATCTTTAAGGTAGTCAAGCATTTCCGGTCATATCTTTTGAAGTTGAGGATGAAGATCATTGTCCCCTACCCTGCCGTAAGGAACTTGTTAGTGCAAAAGGAGCTAGGAGAGAAAAGAGCCGACTGGGTCATCTCCTTGCAGGAGTATGACTTAGAGATCACCCCAGCACAGATCGTGAGAGGCCAAGGGTTGTGTAAGTTGGTTGTTGATTCAGAAACCAAACAACAAGAAGATAGTGATACGTCAGACCTAGAACAACACGATCAGAGTTTGATTTGTTGCGCACAAAGCCTCGTAAGTCCTTGGTATGACGATATTAGGCACTGTATCAAACATGGATCATCACCCTGTCACCTCGACCCCGCCAAGAGAAGAGATTTGAGAATAAAGTCTTCCTCCTTTCATCTAGTTAACGATATACTGTTTCGTCAGAATTTTGACGGCGTACTGATGCGTTGTCTTGAAAAAGATGAAGCAGAAAGAGTCTTTCTTGAGTTGCATGTAGGAGAAGCTGGTGGTCACTTCAGTGGTGAAACCACTGCTCATAAATTCATAAGATCCGGTTACTACGGGCCTACACTCTTTAGAGACGCCCATGCCTTGTGCCGTAAATGTATTATTTGCCAGAAAGCATCAGGGTGGTTACAAAAACCAGCCTTCCCCTTGCAACCCGTCACAGTCGATTCACCTTTCTAGCAATGGGGCCTTGATATCATTGGTCCTATTAACCCTCCATCCTCACAACAGCACAAGTATATTGTGACAACTAATGATTAATTTACTCGATGGTCTAAATCTGCCGCGCTAAAAACTGTTAATACAATTCAGGTGATTGCCTTTCTGAATTCGAATATCATCACCCGTTTTGGCATCCCTGATTGTCTAGTCTTTGATAACGCTTCATACTTTTCTTCTCTAGAGATGAGTGAGTTCACTTTAGAGAAAGGAATAAAGCTTAAGTATTCTGCTAGTTACCACCCCCAGGGAAATGGCTTAGTAGAATTGACAAACAAGAACTTGATCAAGATTATCAAGAGAACTGTGGCTGAAAATCACAAGAACTGGCACAATGCACTGCTTAATGCACTGTGGGATGATAGGGTAACACCCAAAGCCGCTATAGGTAACTCTCCATTTTTCCTTGTTTATGGCAGAGAAGCCATTATTCCACCTCACATTCTTCTTCCTTCGCTTCAATTATCACAAAAATTTCAAGAAGAAGATTGTCCCCCCTTAGAAAGCCATATTAACGCTTTGATGAAGTTAGAAGAAGTAAGAACCCAAGATAAACGTAAGTTAGACCAACATCAACAACTGATTAAAAGCGGGTTCTATTCTAGTTCTGCTTCTGATAGGAATTTTGAAGTAGGCGATCTCGTTTTAAAGTGGGACAAACCACATGAAGGGAAGGGTGAGCACACTAAGTTTCAAAATTTGTGGCTTGGGCCATTTCTGATTGCTGAAAAGTTGGGTTCTAGTTCCTTTCGTTTACAGAGTCTTGAAGGGCAGCTTGACACCTATTCGGTGAATGGCCAAGCCCTGAAAAGATACTTCGCATGATTACTACCCTTGTATATTATGTAAATATTTCCTTTTGTTTTGATTTTTGCCTTATTTTTGTTTTTGGTTTTGATTTGGATTGATCAGTTTTGTGTTGTTTTTTTTAAAACATTTGCATGCTGGTGTACTCAGCTATCCAGACAAAGACCACAGAACATTTCTTCGCTGAAATAACTTCTGAAAAGTTGTATGAACATCAGTGATATATATTTCTGATATTGATATTTATGCTGAAAAATTTTGTTGTTTGAAAGAAGTTTTCTGATTTCAATCTCTGAGTGAAGTTTGTCATGATCATCTTTAATCTTTTTACGCTGTCCCTTTTCCATAAAGGAATGACTCAAAAAGGATGTTTCCCTGTCATGGTAAGTTGTTTTAGAAATAAAACATTTCTGGAGCTGAATAAAGGACAGTGTTAAAAAATTCTGATGAGGTCTAAAAAATATGATGAAACACTAAGATTTTTCAGCGTCACCCCGCTCAGCTATCCATAAAACAAAATAAAAATGTTAATAAGAGCCGTGGGAAGTGTTTGTAAACCCGTCGGGATACTGAACAGGTCTGCTGGCAGCGGGTAAATGAAAGCATGGCGCCAAGACAACTTCACCGGGGTACTGAACAGGCTCGCTGGCAGCGAAGCAATGTCGGGTACATGAAAATCTGTGAAAAAATGTAAAAATAAAAAAAAATAAAAAATAAAAAAAAAACCTCTGTAAAAAGTCCTTTGCTCTGATCCAGAACTTTTTGATAGGATACAGACGTCCGAGTGGGTTAAATGGAAACCCTGTCGAGGCTATGGACGCATGCTGGAAGCAGTGGCCATGCCAACAGTATTGAAGGTTTTATCATTAATATTGTGACTTGCTGATCTTGGGACTGTTATTAGTTTGCATCTTTTAAAACATCGCTGGAAAAGATAGTAAATGATGATGTTTGTACAATTTTCTGGTTGTTTTTGAGTTGAATTTTTCTTCGCTGTCCCAATCTGAATTTGTTTCTTTCAACAGAGATAACTGCTTCTCCCAGTGTGTCGCCATTGTTGGCAGTCAATTCAATTTTTTCAAATTGCCATATAAGATGCCTACACCTTTGTCTCTTGAGCGTCAAGTCATCGTTGCATTTTGCAAGCAGATATTCTTTTTATTTCATACAACAATTGCAATTTGGTTTCGATTCAGTTTTCACAACTGAAAGTGTGAAAACCCCTCCACCGTTGTTTGGACTGACGTTGTTTTTCATTAATTTTCTGAAGGGAACCTTACCATTAGTTTATCATATGACTGCAAAAGGTTCTTTCAAACTCTGTCCCTTGGCCTACTCTTACTTTGATTGCGCATTTGGATTTACTTGATTAATAAGCCATTGAGCGTGCTAATTTATTGGTTATATTTGATTCTATGAGGGTCATGATTGATATTGGTTTTATGTGATATGATCCTTATTGTTTTGAGCTCTTGACTTATCGATTTTTTGAAACCATTTGTCATAATGTTTTATAAAACATTGATTATATATTATTCTATGAGCACATGATCAATATGTGAGTTTCGATTTCATGTTGAATGGAAAAGGTTTGAAGTTATGAAATCATGATTGGATAAACATTTGACTTTGGGTTTTGATTTTATGATTTAAATCCTTACTTGGCGTATGATTGTTTTAAGAGTTTGATGGAAATAGCATTGAAGTTATACGATGGTGCATTGATCAACTTTGGATTTTGGATTAATGGTTCTAAGTTATGCAATGGCGCATTGTTATAGTATATGGTATGGCAAGTTGATACATTGACCACCACCCAAACTATTCGGTTGGCCGATTCATATGGTTTAAACGACATTATGTGGATGGAAAAACACTGTACTACATTAATTATTATTCTGCATGGTTGTGGTAATCCCACCACCTTCGCACGCATACAATTAATCCTCTCCTCTTTGAGCTGTGCAGCTGTTAGCCATAACCATTTTCATCCCTGTGTATGGTTTTGTTCGATTCACACCCTACTATGCACAGAGGCCATGGATCCTGTCGTAAGGGCCAAGCCTAACAGTTGCCAAGCATTTCTCATGTTTGATAGTGCTCATAGCGACTTGGAGGAATGTGGATGGCTCCTGTTTATAATAAAATTCGATGGTTATAACCCTATCATGGCTCGACAATTTGCATTATCATTCGATGGCTGTCGAGCCAAAGTTGGAGATGTGCAGTTAGAGATTAATGAGCAATTTCTTAGCTCGGCAACCAGTCTGCTTGTTACTGGATAGAAATGGTCGAAGAGTTGCAAGGTGGATGATGTCCCATGGACATTGTTATTCCAATCTCGAATGGTGAACTCCTGCAACAAAGGCTTGCCTGCAAAAATGTTAAAACCACGCTAGCATGATCTCCTAATGATAATCAAACAATTCATTACTTGCAAGGGCAGGTACAGGTTTGTTTTCTTGTTTCACCTTCGTCTATTGATTGTTTTTATAGGCTAAGACCTCAATATGCCTCATTATCTGCATAGAAGTTTGTTTAAAATGGCTAAAAGGTATAAACACAGCCAGGCCGATACCAGTCTCTTCAATTTGGGGTTGATTAAAATGATTATAGTTTATGAGTTGGGGTTACGTCATGACTATTGGGGTGATTTTCTCAGTCGTAATGGCTTTAAAGACTCAAACCCACCATAGGTTGATAAACCTGTGGTGAGCGAAAGCAAACCTATCCCCCCTGTGCCTTACAATATTTTGCTACCCAAACCTCTACCCGACCCACCGACGAACTTGCCTATGGCTGTGACCAAATAGGTCGAAATTGCCAAACCCGTAACCAAAAAACTTGAAGCTAAAACTAATGCTAAAGGCAAGAAAAACACTCGCTTAATCTCTCGCATGGCGAGAAATAGACCTAAACCTCCTGCCAACTCCGAGCCTATCATGGTTAGTGAAGATTCCGATTCGGAGATTGAATGTTTTCTCGCAAACGAGTATCCTTACTCGGAAGGTTTTTGTGACAAGCTTGCATGTGACTTTGTCAAGAATTTACCACCTTGTCTTCGGGATGATCCTAAGTTTACTGGCATTGAATTACCTCGTGGAACCCTCGATGACTCATCGAAACCCTCTTCTACTCAACCAACTATTCTGTCATGTGATCAGTGTAGTTTATGGTTGGAGAGATACTACCTAGATGTGCCTATGTTACAATCCAGAATCCATGAGTTGGAAAACCAAGTGGCAAGGCTCACTAGTCGTAACACGAAGGTGGAACCCTCTGACAAGAAACAGCGAACAACGGGTTCAATTCTGTTCAACAATGTCAACTCAGCCACGGCAATTGTCAATTCGAAATTGACATAGCCTCAGAAACCTCGCTGGTATAACTTTCACCCATTTATATGGCACATTCATAAACTCTGTGTACATCATCGACTTGCTCTGTTACATAAACATGCACTGCTGTACATGATTTGTTTTGGTAAATTGAATTTTGTTATCGTTTGAGTTTAGTTGGATTTGGTTTTGATTCTAGTAATCATATTATATATTTGATTGTTTTAAATTAGTTGTGATTGAATGCTCTGCTGCATCTATTATAGGCAAGCTATTTTGCATTTCAAATTTTGAAGTACGATCTATGCTGCGATCTGAGTTGGTTATGATGCACATATACGATGGTTGTCTGTTGCAATTTTATATGACTTTGATCAGCCCTGATACGATTTGGATCATGTTTAAAAAAGGGTTTTGTTTTATATTTGCCAAATCGTGAAGTGATACAAATCGTAACTGTTATACAACTCCCAGCCAGTCAATTCGCTGTGGTATGTTAACTAAATCGACCCTGTTCTATTTTGAGTTGGAATGACAATGTATTTTCAGTTACGAATGGGTTTGCAAAACAAAACGATCATACTCAGGATGATGAATTTGTCTATAATTAACCTAGACCCGATTTCATTTGATTACTGTCTAGCTTATGGTTATCAATGCTGCTCGATTTTGACTGTGTTACACCCAGCAATTGAAATCAATGGTGATTTTTGGTCAATACTGTTACGCATGTTTCGTTTTGAGTATATCATAAGAGCCTTCCCATATTTGATTACAACAGAATGAATCTTATGCATAATCTACAGCCTGTCTATCTTTGCTATGGATTGAAACGACATGAAATCTATGTAATTTGCTACAGCTGTAACATATATGTTGTGTTCAATTAATATCGATTTTAGTTATGTTGTGGCACAACATATCTTGTATACAATTCTGTTCGATTATGGTTGAGTCGATTACAATTACATTGTATCTCATATCACTTGATTCACTGCTTAATTTTGTTTGATACAAATTGGCCTATCAAAGTTTGACCATGTTTTATGGTAACTGAAAACAGAACATTCTGTACTCTGTTTTGATTGCATTTATTTTGATATTGTTTAATTTAAAAGGTAATTTCACTTGAATTATTAGTAATTCGTTTTGATGATGAAAAGAAAATTAATTTGGATTTGATTTCTTTTAAGATTTTATTTGATTGATATTTGATTCTATATGCTATTTTTGACTAGCTACAGAATCAGATGATTCTGTAACTAAGTCTGTAGGATCAATTTTTTTTTATTTTGTTACTGAAATATCCTTCTAATTTGATATTTGTGTCCTATTGTAAGTAAATTTGAATTGAAAATGAGTTGATGAGCAGTTGGAGGATATCTCAAGGATTTCACTTGCATTTTAGATTGCTTAGTTTAGTAGATTTTGGGATTTTTTCCCAGATTATGTAAAATTGTTTGATGATTATCCACAGGGATGTTTTACCCTGTGGAGAAACTTATATAAACCTATGATTTTTGTAATAATGTTCATCCTCATTCGTGGGAGAACAAGGATATGGAACTCTAATGTAGACTGGAGCAGAATTGATGTTTTGTCACAACTTTAGCTTTTCAATATATCAACATTTTGTTTCATGTCTTGTATATCTAATTTGTGTATGATTTATGACTACTTTAGCTATCTAAATCATGTGCAAATGATATAATTTTAATCATTGTTATCCATCTCTTGTCTCTTCCAAATAGATAAAAGACATAACAATCGTTAATTCAGTTTGTGAATGACAGGTTTATCTTCTTCGTAGATTGAATTGTTATATATAAGTTTCTTGCATAACAGGTTTCCCTTATTGCATGAATTTATAATCATAAGATTGTTATGATTGTCTTTTATGTCTTGTTTGTCCTGTAAAACACTTCAAGAAGCAGCACAGCCGATCGTTTACGAGAAGCGTTGGGATTAACCGGTGCGAATTTCTTCCTCCGACTAGCTTAGAAGTCATCACACACAGGGCAGACTTGGAGCATTTCTAGGTCAATTAGTTTGTGTTTACTGTTTACTTAAAATTTAGATATAATCTTAATTAGATTTATATAATATTGTTTAATTTCAGTAATGTTTATTTCTTTTCATAAAATATAAAAAATCAAAAAGATTCTTGGCTGTCTTAGGGCAGAAAACACATCAGTTTTGCAGGTTTTAAATAAATCTGTAGGTTGTTCATAGTGTACATTTGTGAATAAGTAATATTACATATGATAATTAGATAGTTTATTTGAGTTATTATAGTAGTACGTAGATCACATTTAATAGTTAGAATAGTTGTATTTAGTTCTAGTTTATTTAGTAGTTTGTTTTAATTAGATTAGTGTAATATTAGTTTGTTTTTTTTAGTTATTTAATTTAATTTCTTTTATTTAGTTCGTTGATTTTAGTTTATTTTATTAGTTTCTAGTTTCCTTAGTTTAGATTACTTAGCTCAGGTCAATTCTCTCTTTGGTTTTCTTAGGAGACCTTAGAGCGGCCAACAGAGCCATTAAACTCGTTAGGGTGGTCCATTCCAAATGGCTTGGGTTATTTAGACAACCCCAGACCGGTTCCACTCTCCCAGGTGATGGATAGACTGTTTCGCCCGTCAACACATCCCCAAGCTAATAGAACAGTGGAAGTGTTTAACAAGATATTATAGAATTCCTCAACCAATATTTGCAATGTGAAAAGGGATGAATGGGACTTGAAGATACCAACAATGTTATGGGCATATAGAACTACATGCAAGAAGCTTACAGGGCACACACCTTTCATAATGGTGTATGGACAGGAAGCAATGTTTCCTCTAGAGTATTTGATAAAAATACAAATATGATAGAAATAGGTGCAAATAAATAAATATTGGCACAACTCATGGAATTAGAAGAATACATAATTGTAGTTGGTTTCCATCAAGAAGTACAAAAATCAAAGGATAAGTCTTGGAATGACAAACACATCAAGAAGAAGAACTTTAAGGAAGGAGCTTTGATTCTCCTCTATGACAGTAAATACTTTCAACATCCAGGGAAGCTTGGGATGCATTGGTTAGGGCCATATGAGATAACGTTTGTCACATATGGAGGTGGTATGAAATTAAAGGATTTAGAAGGAAAGGAGATGCAAGGAATGGTGAATAGTAGTCGACTGAAGCTATACAGGAAAATCGACCTACCAACCCTCAATAGTGCCATGCAGAAAGTAAAAATGTACATATTTGATATAGTAAGGGGTAAAAAGGAAGAAAAAGGAAGAACAAAAATGAATAAAAGAAGAAAAGGAAAGAAAAAAGTAGAAATATGAGAAAAATCCAAAAATAAGTAGGTAGATGAATAAGTGGTAGACAGGTAGTTGGAGGATACAGCATGAAATAGAATATATAAAGAGGTATGATAGAACCTGAAGACAATGCATGACATAAAAAGATGATTAGACAGAAAACACAACCCGACAGGATAGAGAATGGCTAGAAAAATAAATATGATGACCGGAAAAGTGGGATACAATAGAGTATTTATTACAATAATTATAAAAGAAAGAAACTTTCAAGGAAATCCTAATTTTCACTTAGAGAGAAAAAAAGATAAGGATAGAAATATGAGCAAACAAACAGAACGCCTAGGTATCCCCAAGTTTTTAGCAATGATTCAGAGAAGTAGGATTGAGAATTTGCAGTATGGTTCCACCTAAGGTTGGACAACCCAGTCATATGTCAAGGAGAACCTGCAAAAACACAAGATCTCCATAGGAGCCAAAACTAGAAGTTGAAAAACATAAACAACAAGCAGGATTCGTGGATGCGGATGCAATTCCATCACCTAAACCAATGATTCCCACACCATTTGAAGAGAAATATGTATCAACAGAAGCAATGTATGTGGATCCAAGGGATCAAGAGAAAAACCCCACTACACATTAGCTGGGTCTGGGACCAACACAACAGATAAATGGCGAAGATGATGAAAGAAAAAAATCTAATGAACCTAGGGTAGAGGCCAAACCAGTCATAGAGACTACACCGCAAACATAGGAATAGGCACAAGTAGAAAATATTATAGGTGAGCCAAAATCATACGAAGAATCAGAAGAAGATGAACGCCAGGAAGTAGGTCCATCCACCAAAATAGAAAAAGGCAAGGGGAAATAATGGGTGCATAGGTCACCACGCAAATAGGAAAAAGTCATCATAGCATTACTACGCATACCAGAAGGAGTGACAATTCTCCCTAATATTATAGGATGTGTAGAAAAATTTAGTTATTCATACCATGACATAGAAGACAGAGACAAATTTCTTGAATTTGAGTCGTAGGTATGAATGGAAAGAAAAAGGATCAGTGCATTAGGAGTCCCAATATTGGAAGCAAAGCAGTGGATAATAGGATTATACAACACATAGATAATGAACTTACTAGAAATCCCTCATTTTGGACATGGCAAGGATGTGAATAGCTGTGCCAATTTTGTTTTGGCATTAGTACATGGGGGGATTTTGTGGATGGATAGACCAGTCTTAATCGATGATGACCTGATTGTAAAAATAGCAGGTCTTACCACAGATGGTGAGAATCCTACACAATATCTAGATGATAAAACCAAGGAGAAGACTTTAGTAGAAGAGATGAAGAAGACATATGGAATAGTGAGAGGGTCCAAAGGAATTATAATCAACAAAATCAATGAACCCACAACAAGGATGGAAAAGAAGCTAATGGCATGCAAATTTCTAAGGAAGTGTCGAAAAGAATAGGCACCAGCAGGGGTAATAGCAGTAGTCATGCAGTGCACGAAGGGGGCTTTACTTATTGGAGTCCATATTTATTAAACTTATTTTTGGATTATTTCCAAGATGCACAAGACTTAGGTACATGTTTCCACTATTCGTGGTTACTCATAACTATAGCATTGGTAGGATGGAGAAACCCCAAATATAATGTATTTTGTCAAAGGATCAGAAAGTCTTATGCAACACAATATGCAACAATATGGCATACATCAGTTGCAAGAGAAAGGAATACTAACTCTAGTATATTTTCGACGTATTTTGAGGAAATATAGGGAAAGGTGGTCGAGACTTGGAAGATACCACTCAAAGTGGTGGAGGAGAATAAGGACATAGAAAATTTTCAGGTGTCAAGGCATAAGGTATGGATTTAGGAGAAAATGGATCCAAATAAGAATTGGTTGCAGATGAGATACTGCATCACTGGAAAGGAAGTCCAATGGGCCATGAAAGACTGGCCAAATGAGTGGAGAGTACCAATGACATAAAATAAGGGGGGGAAAGGGAAAAAACAAGAGAAAGATGGGACATCGCAGAAAACCAGTAGTCCAGAAGAAAACACTAGAAAAGTTGTTGAGCACACAAAATATGTTGGAGGGAGAATGATGGTAAAGAAATTGAATCAACATAATACCATCTCAAATCCATCCACGAAGGAGAAATATCACACCGAAGACACCAATGGAGGATTACAATAGAAGAGGAAGACTAATGGACGCACACAAAAGGAAACAATTGTTCCCACCTAGGAGGAACAAGGAGGAGGAGACATCCCAGACATAAACATACCTACACTTCATCACATATAGAGAATCTTCCAAAGAAGAGAAATATGTTGCAGGCATGAGGAAAAAGGAAAAATATGAAGGGGCACAAAGATTCCCTAGAATTTACTATTACAGAATATGATGTGGATATGGTGGAAGAAAAAGTTCAAGGTCGTGTAGAAGATTCATGGGACAATGCAGAGAAGAAAAGAGAGAATATCATACAAAAACTCTCAAAAGTGAAGGAAACTTTATCACAACTACAATTGAGCACAATACAACAAAAATAAAATACACAACCATAACATATTGTTCAAGAACAAATAGTCCCAGCACGGGAAACAATCTAGATCATAGCATCATGAAGTAAGAACTTTCTCATCACTAGGGATATGCTACAGTTGGATGAAAAAACATCAAAGAATATGATGAAGGATATTTCTCAATTGGACTTGAAATTTTCCAATATCCCATGAAAGCGCTATAAAAATTTCAAGTTAGCATTGCATAGGAAATCCAATCTAGAGCACGCGTGGATGCGATGGAGTTACAGACAGCAAAGGAAATAAAGGATACACTGAAGATAAATCTCAATGAATTACAGGTTGAGAAGGAAGAGCTACATATGTGCATTGGAAAGATAGAGGACCACATTGAAGAATTTTTCAAGTCAATACCAGACAACGCACAAGAAGGGGTGCACTTAGAGATAGAGGAAAAAATTGGGAAGATCATGCAAGCAATGAAAAACTACAAGATTCATTTAACGGACTTGATGGCACAATTGAACCCAAGTGCGCCACCATAAGTGAGTTTAAAGGGAGAGAATTAAGTTGCAGGGCACATGGAGAGCATGGTGCGTAGTATTAAGGACATTGCATATTTATATGACAAAAGTGCACAACTTTGGACAAGTCTACAAGAGGACGAAAAGTTGCAGGAATTGGAACAGAAGGAAGAAAGTGTCAAAAATGTCATGTAGGAGATGAAATAGAAACATAAGGCCATGAAAATTCAGGAGAGGATGAGGAGCACACAAGAGTTAAATAATTTACAGGAAGAACTAAATATTGTGCAAACAAAGAAGTAGATGAGGCGGGCTCAATTGGATCCATTACAGGAAGATGCAGAGAATATTTTGACAAAAATGGATGTAGCTAAGGGCTAGATGGAAAATATTAAGTTGGAGGCTAAAGAGATGATGAAGGAACATCTCACTGCATAGATTGTGGAGTCTTTTGTAGAGAAAGGAACACAAGTGAAGACTTAAGATGAAGAAATTTCAGGTTGATTCCAAGAATTGGAAAGTTTGTCAAGGAGGACACCACTACCTAAGTGGCTTGGGATGAGCCACATGTAAGTGTTGGGGGCCTATTGGAGCATGATATTTTTGGATACAACACAACAAATGAGGCAGGTAATTAATGAATGGACCAAAGGAAGCAGTGCATTCCAGAAAACAAGGGAAAGTAACATGAAAGAAGGCAAAGGAAGCAACACACTGGGAACTGAGGAGAAGAAGTGTGAAGTCAAATAAAGGAATGAATACCAACTGCGTGAAGGAAGTTACCATGTGGAAAATCCTAATCCACTATGGTTAGGGTTTTGGGTTATGATGTAAAGGGATTTTACCCACCTTTTGTAGTATAAATATGATGTATGGGGTAGATAGGAGGTATCATTGTCTTATCATTATGGGATTTTAAGAAGTCCTTTTCAGAACCTTTTTGAGTTTGAGCCGCAATAATTAGTTTTGGTTGAGAGTTGTGGAACAGAAATGGAGTCATTTTTTAGATTTATGGATTGTAATTGAGGGTTAGTTGGAAATTTGTGGAGCTTGGTGCGACATTGGTCAGCCTCATGGAGTATCACAAACTTACGATGTAATGCATGCAATGCACTATTTTGATGAATAATAATAATAAGAAAAATATATTTGTGGACATAGCCTAGGGTAGTGAACCACAGTATAAACTCGTGTTAATGTGTGGAATTTGTTCTTTATGTGTTTCAATGTTTATTATGTTGAATGAATGAATGAATATATGAATCTGTTAAGGTTAATTTATGATGCACATGTTATTTTATGAAGAATGAATGTTAAGGGTAAATGAATGGTATATTTGAATGATGGTATGGAATAATGCATATTGAAGTAGAGGAAGTATAAATATGCCTAACATCCCATGAGAATCATCTCTTCCATGATTGAAGACATATGGTTCATGCAATCACCCATAAACCATCTCGGGTGAGACTGCGCTATCCATTATGTGTGCAATGTTTCCTTTTGTTTTACCAAAGGGGTCGATGGTTTCTAGGGTTTTGTTGGATAATTAAGGTATAACCCGGGTCAGTGCATACATCCAACAAGTCATATGTTTTACTGAACATTCCTCTTGATGACAATGCCAACAAGTATTTTTGTAATTCCTCTTGAGCTCATCCTTTCATTCATTGGCATTCATCTTCTCTTGATTCATGTCAAGTATTGTCTTCTGGTCCTACCAAATATGTCATGAATTCATCTATGTTCATATGTCATGAAAATGTCCATGAATTTTCTACTCAACTGCACACGATGCGAACCCATATATGAAATTACTATTCTGAAGACTTATTTGAACCCGCTACAAATGATAACCATGTATTCCTTCTTCTCAAGCTGAATCAAATATTTCCACTAGTGTTCTCTATCTTCAAATTAAATTCTACAAGTTTGCAACAAGTACACATTCTCAATTTTGTAATGAATATATGGTTGGAATTCTCAATCATGAATATTTGCCTCAAAAGTGTGCCAATTATATTCCTCATAAATTCCATCTGACCTATTCATACTTGCATGGGAATGTATTTCAAAAATTGTTCCTTAATCAACCAATATGTCATGAGACATTTTGCACCTTTGCATCTTCCTTCCCAAAATCAAACAAACACTTTAGACTACCCGGAAGATAGTCCTTTAATTTGTAACAGTTGTTGCTTAGACTCCCCCTCTTCAATATTCACATTATTGGGAGTATCCAATATATATTTATTAGAACAATATATAATCATCCTCCATTGTAGGATCATCCTTCTAAATTCTGACATCTTCCTCTTTTCCTATAGATTCATCACAATTTTGTAATTCTATAAATTTTTTGAGTATGATCTCTGGGAGTTCTTCATTCAACTTCTCTTCTTGTTTTCTTCTCCAAACCTTCTTGTATATCAAAGGTTTCCTTCAAGGGAGAATTTATCATCCTTCTACAATCACGATCCATGTTTCCACAATTGTTACAGTTGTAAAATTCAATATTGTAGGGGGGCACATAGACATATATTGCTTGAAAATTTCTTCCATATGATTTGCAATCTACATATTTATGTCCAAAGTTATTATAAGTGAAACAATAACTAGGAAAGAAACTTTGATACCTGGGAGCAAATTATCTTTTTTGGGATGTAGTCCTTCTGAATTCATTCATTGGTTGATTGTGATCTTCTATTCTGTTGTTTCCTTCACAATAATTTAAGCTTCTTTGATACCTGGAGGTAGAAGGTCTTCTTGGAGATACATCTCTTTTGAATTCATTACTCTTTGACTCTTGTTGATCATGATCCCTTCCTTTGATAATTTCTGCACAATTCTTATCCTTTTCTTCATTCTTCCTTTCTGGAAACCTAGAACACTTTTCTTCATCTTTATTTACTAGTTGTCTGAAGCTTCCCCTCTCTTCAATTCTCTGTTAAGCCCTAATATTGTCTCATTAACACTTAATTGGGGCATATTATATTAGTAATGTTATTTTATTTATGTCGGCTTTAGGCCATTAGTTGTAATTATACCTCCTAGTCTCCTATATATACCAAGGAGACATTTTCATTTTGAATCATCTTGTACTTGAACATTTAAGTGGGGTAAAAGGAGGTTGCCGCCTCGAAGAGGCTTATTATCTGAAATTATCTCTTTTTCAAGGCGTTGAGTACTTTTTCTGAGGTTTTTCTTAACATATGGTATCAGAGCTCAAGGTCTTGGGGTTTCACTGCTACATCTGAGACATATTGGAATTTTCACTATAACTTTGTTTCTACAATGTTTCAAAAGGAATGGCTTGGAGGATATTTAGTAGATGGAGCAAGGTACGTTAGGTTCAAAATTTATCTCTTGAGGCATTATAATTTTGGAGATATAGCCTATACAAGATAGGGTTCTGGAATCATCCTGAACTGATTCATTGCAGAATTTTCGCTATAAAAAAGTTTCTGTAATGTTTAAGACCTTGCAATCTAGAGGCTATTTACAGAAATTATTAAGGTACCTGTGGTAAAAATTTCAGCTTCTGGGTCATCTTAAATTTGTAGATACACCTTGTGTAAGATAGGGTATCTGACTAGTCCTATTGGCTAGTCTCAAGAAGGTGTTCTAGGTAAAACAATCATAAATTATTCCTAGAGTATCCAAATTGAGTGAGACTAGTTGCATTGGATCATGGACAGTATGTAGTATTTTGGGTGTGTGTTTCAGTATTTTATATCAATTATTTTGTGTAGGGAACTCTATACAAGTGAGATCTCCTGGAAAGGCCAAAAATCGACAAGTTGTGGGGAAGTTACCGTAAATTCCACTTGGCACATCCAATTTTGATCAGACCTGTGGAATTGTAGAGAAGAAATATCAAAGAACTACATAAAAGAAAGTTCCATACCCAGAAGGGCTAAAACTTGGGAGATACAATAGAATAAATATTGTCTAGCAGAACCACCTCAAAATCAAGGTTCAAAAGTGATACTTGGCCAACATGCCACCCAAAAAGGGAACTTCTACACCAACTAAGACTCTAGAAAATCCTACTTGGACTCTTGATGAAGGTGAAGAAATGTGTAGGGACATAAATGATTTACAAAAGAATATAGTTACAAAAGATGAACTACAAGAGATGATGGAGGGTTTAAAAGGGGAGATCATGGAAGTATTGAAAAAATTCGTAACAGAGAAGACACCTGAAAGTGAAAATGCATCCCATGAAATTCATAATGAGGACACAAGGAAGGTGAATCAAGAATGGAGAAACTCCAACTTTGGTTTGAAGACCAACCATGTTCCTAAGATTG
>JASDQU010217154.1:1525-12673 GCA_032191745.1 Picea mariana | reverse complement strand
AGGAGACAAGTTGGTCAATATTGAAAAAGATAATTGATTTGGCTTCCAAATTTTCAAAATGAAGCATATGAAAGTGTTCTTACATGTCTTTTCTATATCTCCTATTGGATCCTTTGCCACAGTGAAATATAACAGAATATCAACTTTGGGTAGTCATTCATTAACATAATGGGATAGTGTGACTCATCGAAAGTTCACTTTAAATGCTTTACTTTCTGAAAAACCACATGTTACTGGAGTTCATGGTGAAGTACCAATGGCCTAAGATGGCTACTAGAATATGGATTGTTATATTTGGAAGGATAAAGTGGCTCTCCATTTTCATCTACCATCTCTCTATGGTATCTTGTTCTAGATAAAATCTTGCAGTTTTTTTGTACTAGTGGAATATCCTACGCATTTGAACTCGATCTCAAATTAGGATCCTACAAAATTCAATGTACAATATTCAAATGTACATGAAAAGGTATCATATATTCGATCAGTAATAAAAATATAAATAAAATTTAGACTTACTGCAAATGACAAGGGAGAAGTTAGTGAACTTGAACTAATATAGAATGAGGAATCTGAAGAATCAACCACTTCATATTATCACACCCCCCTCCCCCCAATATATTTTCATCAGAGGCACACTCAATATGTGTCTACATTTTTATTTTTTTATATTTTATTTATTTTGTAAAAGATACTTCTTATATATACAGAAATTAATTTATATCAGAAATTAAAAAGAAATGAAAAAACTAGAAGGGTGTATTGATGGGTGTTATATATGCACTAAAAAAACAGTAAAAACCCTCAATTAATTTGTCAACCCGAGGTAAGTAAACTTAGAGTTGTAGCAAAATATATGCCAAAGGTAGGAGGGTTGGTAGGAGTATAGTCTAACTAAGGAAGACAACTATCTAAGGCTAATCTACTCAAGCAAAACTATCTAATGAGCAAACCCTACTAAGCAAAATGAAACTAGGTAACCTAAGTACTTTTGGGCCAAGGGTCGATGGATAGTTCCTAAGAAAGAAAATGAAAACTCTATGTAAAATAAACTAGTTTAATGATAAGCAAAAGCAAACTACTAAGCATAATAAGCAAATGACAAAAGCAAACTTCTTTAACTTGCCAACCTACATTCAATGAGCAACTACTCTGTGAAATCAAATAAATAAGCAAGTAAGCAAAAACACCTATCTAACCTATTAAAGCAAATAGACAAGTAAGCAAAGACGCCTAACTAACCTACTAAAGAAAAAGACAAGTAAGCAAAGGAAACTAACTATTGCAAGTAATCAAAGTAAAACTTCTCATTGAACAACTATCTAGCCTAAGAGGCAAGTGGACTAAATGCTCAATGCAAAACTATTTCTAATGCATGAAAGGAAATCTAAATGCTCAATGCAATGCATGAAAGGAAAACTATTCTATTGAAAGCAAGAAAGATTAACAACTAATTCTTACTATATGATAAACAAAATACTATCTAATCTATCAAAGCAAAGTCTATCTATCCTATAACAACAATAAAACTATTTTCTAAGCTATGAAAGCAAGAAACTATCTTTAACCTATGACAATTCAAATATAATGCTGGTGGTTTTGTGAAGACAAAAACAATATTAAATACCCTGCATGTTCATTTATTAACCATCAACAACATAACGAGATCATCATTATACTTCTATTCTACATAAGCAAAATTTATACTTAAACTCATTCATTACCTAAGAACTACAATTGCAATCTAATTCTAGGCAAGAAATTACATAACATAAACTAAACTAGCTCTATCTTAACAATTCAAAATGTAATAAGGAAAATGCTTAAAACAAAAATTAAAGCATGACAAAGTAGACTAATGAATAAATTAATCAAAATCTAATTAACATTGAATAGGCAATAAAAACTAAAACTAACCCTATCCATTCATCGAAGCCTTGGTTAAAGAAAACATAAACTAAAACTTTGCTCTACTCTGTTTTAATTCTTATTTTAAATCAAATTTCAAAACCATGAATAAAATGTAATCTAATATCTACTTGCACACGGGGTTAGTAGATTAATTTGCAAATTCGTCTCTATCTAGAAAATCAATGCATATTAATACACGCCTTTATACTAACCTCCAAAAGAACCAAATCATTAAGATACAACAACAAATTATATAACAGAAGAAAGATGGCAATACATGTACAGGAAATGAAAAAGAGAGATGTGTAAGCTATGAAATGTACAAACAACACATGGAAGAGTTACCAGAATGATGGTGGGCCCCCCAACAAGTCGTGGTCACTCCATAAAAGCACACCATGAGCTCAACAAAAGGAATTCACCATTAAAACGCAGAAACACAGTTTTATACAATTCTGGCAATTGAAAAATGCAAAAACAGAGCCAAAATCGTTTTTATCTCTAACACACGACTTCTTCTACTTCTTAACAATTATCTGACCACCCTAGTGGTATTTATAATGTTTATGTGCCAAGTGGTCAACCACAGGAGGTTCTAACCACTTCTAAAATTGGTAAATTTCATTAATGGTGCCCTAACTGCCGAAACAGAGTGAGCCAATAATCGTCCACCATAACAACCCAAAATTGAGTTGTCAAGAGTTCAATTGTTGGAGGGGATAAGCACGAACAAAACCCACGTTTCCAATTTTCCCATCACTAGTCACCAATGCCATAACCACCAAGTCACCCTACGTTTTTGTGAAGGACGAAGTGCCAGATTGAGTACCGGAACGAGTGTCGGATGCCGAATTGAGAACCACAAACTGCTCTTAATCCATTTACAATTTCCGGAAACGACCTATTGGGGACCTAATTGGGCATACTACGCACAAAACCCATGTGCCGGATTTTTCAGATTCCGCTTCATCCTCCTAAAAATTAATGTTTAAGTTTGTTGCCTGTAATAGTGTCGGATGAAGTACTGGAGAGAGTGCTAGATGGAAAAATGCCTTGTGGATTTTCCCTGTAACACCAAAAAATGTGAATTAGCTCTTGGAAATCATAAAACATGATGAATGATACTCAATAATGACATTAAACATGAACCACACGTACCTGATGTAGATCATACCATTTTATCATGAAATTCTCCAAAAAGCTCCTTTAAAATATGAAAAACACATATGTACATGTGGAAAAAGTGTATAATAACTATCATAAAAGTGATCATATCTCGGGCCCAACATTACCCCCACACCTAAGATTTTGCAGGTCCCACTGCAAACAAAACAAAATTGTCCTTTATGACTAACTTGCGAAGGAGGGGGTGGATTAGCTTTATAAGCTTCTCCCTCTTGCCCGAGGGATTTTGACTTAGGATTTTTGTGGTGTTTTAATTGCACCCAGAGATTATTATTGGTGGCAGTAATATCATCAACCTAATGTTGTAGATAATTCATCTTGGGTTGTAGGACAACATTATCATGGCATAAATGACAACTCAATGTTTCATGCTCTCTAAGTTTAAACTGGAGTGTTTGGAGTTTTTTTTGGAGGTTGTTGATGACATGTGAGGAAGCCTTGAGATGTATATTATACCCTTGATCCTTTAAACCATGCAAACCAACAATTTTACATCTGCAGATTTAGTTCCAAAAGTGACTTCCCATAAGCGCAACAATTCTGGCCTGGCAAACTTGTGAAAAATAGCTATCAAAGTGACACCTGTAACTACAAGACAGTAAGACCTGTGTAAAATCTGAGAGTGGTTTTTGTTTTTAAATATGTTATTGAAAAAAAACTCTCTTGGTTTTCAAAAAATCACTTTCTGTTATTAGGAAAACACGCCAAGAAAACATGACTAAAACAGGAAAAACAAAGTGTTTTATTTCCTGAAAAACTAGGCCTCTAAGAGAATTGAATATATCCAAAACCATAACGTATATTTAGAAAATGATTGAGGTTATTGTTTTTTAATATTTCCTTGATAAAAACCTCTCTTGGTTTTCAAAAATTCCCTCCCCGTTGTTAGGAAAACACAAAAATAAAATACGACTAAAACAGGAAAAACATAGTGTTTTATTTTCTGAAAGTATAGGTATCTAAGATGATAGAATATATCGCAGACCATAAAGTATATTCAAAAACTGAGAGAGGTTATTGTGTTTTGGTATGTTATGAACACAAACCTCCTACAGGTTTCAAAATTACTTTCGCATTGGCTCATAATCCCAACTTGAAGTTGGTTACTCAAAACTTGCAGAAGCGCATCGTGCTTTTAGCAGAAGTGTAGCGTGGTCTTTGAGAGGGATTTTGGAGGCCTTCCTGAAGGATTTTTGGGCTGAAAGTGGTATGGTTGGAAATTTTATAATTCTTGATACACAATGGAACCATCAAGAACTGCAAATGTCTTCTCCAAACCTATGAAAATCCGACTTGAAGTCAAACTGTCCAAATGTGCAGAAACCCTCCTATAGCGACTGTATTTGGGGAATTTATCTCAAATGATAAAACCTGTGCATAAATTGAAGGACATTTTTGTTTCTTGGTCTATTATTTACAAAAACCTCTTTCACTTTTGTCAAATTCATCGTCCTTAATTTAGAAACCAATTTTGAAGTAAATCTTTGACCAAGGCAATCATTTGAAAATTGATGACAAGGAATGATGACATGACCATGTTGAAAATTTATGTCTTTGGATGAGTGGAGGGAGTAGTAAGGACACCTAGGCACACCAATGACCATTTTACAACCAAGAGATGTCAAATTGTATTTGAGAATTTTATTTTGAAAATATAACAATTTGACCTAATAACCCTATCACTCACATGAAAGAGAAAACTTGATCACCGGTGATTGACAGCCTGACAAATACTAAAAAAAGTCTTGGTTTGTACTGGCAGGCATGGTGAATCAGGATAATTGTTATTTCCTTTGATCGATTTGTAACAATTCAAACAACTGTTCCTCTTTTGATAAGCTTGTAATATAGATGGCAGTAAGTATTTTGCAGTTGTTATTGCTCTGTATTTGTCACAAAGAGTAGTTAAGTATAACAAAATGCACATCAAGCTTATAACACACATAATGATGTCAAAAGTATATAATTTAGCATACCAATACAAACAACTGTTGATATAATATCCCTAGACATTGTAAAAAGACAGTATAACAGAATTTTGACAGAAATCCTACTTCCTCTTCTCATGGGTTTGTTATACAAATGGGTAATTCTTAGCATTTTAGCTTAGCAAAATTCCCCCCAGACCGAAGATATGGCACGTCCTCGTGCCATGAATTAGCAATAGGCTTCTTGGTCTTCTTGCCCGATGGGGCTGAAGGGGTATCAACAAGTTTCTTGGAATTTTGGTCCGGTAAAGGAATAGCTTGAGCATGAGGGTTTGGGTGGATTAACAATCCCTAGATCAAGAGTCTTCTTGATAGTCTTGATTGTAAGATGAGGGTTTGAAAATTGGTAAATGAACTCATCCCATGATTTCTCCTGTTTTTCCAACTCGGCTAAGACAAGTAGTTTGATAAGGTTGTGGTAAAATAGGTTGTTATGGGGATTGGTTACATCCTTCCTCACTTGGGAAGACATATTCTGAAGACTCTTTAAGAAGTAAAAGGGAAAGTTACAATGGCTTATGGAACTGAAAGTGAGCGAATAATCGAAATTGACAGGCTTTAAAGACATAATATCTACCTTCACATGTAATCAATCTAGTGATGACTATGAGAGGGTTGATTAGCTCCTCTTTTATCCACTTCTTGGAGTATTCCTTAGCTCCAGAGATGTTCTGAAATTTGGTTTTGAAAACCCTATTACAGCTTTCTCTTGGCAACTGGTGGTGTTTAAATCAACGGTCTCCAACTCTTGGCAGCTTTGTGGTTGAGGCAATGATTCCTCAGAGGCCACAAACATAATGAATAGGAGTTGAGACAGGATAAGAGTGTTCCATTGTTGTTGATTTTTCCACCATGCTCACTCAATCCAATTGCATATGTAATGTCAAACCTACAATGAAAAACTTGTAATAAAAATAAACCAATAGAGTGGTTTGTTAAGGACATATACAACAATTTATAGCACACAGGAGTTTAACACTTCAAAATAAAATGACTGCTGCTGTAATAACCTATATCATGAAAACAATACATGAATTTTTATAAAGATTTACTTCTTCTAGGCAATGTTATCATTTGTCAACTCATGAACCCCTCCCCCACACCTAAGTATTATGACACCTCACAATAAAAAATATAGGAAACCAGTCAGTTCTCCCGATAGCTGAAGATTTACAGTTTGTAAAGTGTAAAGATAAATTTCACAGATTAGTTTGACGAGACGGTTAGAAGATGGCCCCACCTATAGGATAAGAGATCCTATATATAGATAAGAAGAGGTAGGCAAAAGAGTTTCAAGATAGTCTCAGAGTTAGTTCCCAATGAAAAGTTTATGGAGTTCATTAACCTTAGCTTAACCATACATACTTCATGTCAGATTTGTCTACAAGTAATGCCATACATCAGGACAAGTTTAAATTTATTATTTATTTTTTGTCAGATTACCATCCTCGCTAGGTAGAATGCCTCACTGCCAGCAAGCCTGTTCAATACCCCGACGGGTTTACCTAGTCATACCACAGGCTGGTACCCGCTGCCAGTAGAACTATTCAGTATCTCGTTGGGTTAGCCTCTTACACCCTCAAATACTGGCCCTCCATATTTTAAGATTTTAATATAAGATTTCTTTATGCAAGAGAATGGGGGGACAACTCTGAAAAACAAGTTTTTCTTTCTTTTTTCAATTGGGATGGTATTTATGTTAGAGGATGACTTTCCGTTATATTCCTTAGTAATTGTCCTGATGTAAGGAGTACTTAAGTGGACGTGGCCTATCTAAAGATATGATATAATAAATCTATTTAGTGTGTAGTGGATGGTACCATTGAGAAAGAACATAAAGGTATCTCTAGGCTCAACTCACTTTCTTCTTTTGTAAGTTATTATGATGTTTCCATGACTAACCGCTAATCAAACCTCCTTGTTACTCTTTAATAAAGATACTTTACTCACTTACTCAGGTTTCTTGGGAAAACTGTACGAGAGACCTCTAAGATTGATGGTTACGGTGTCACTTCCTTATAAAGTGGTGAAGATTTTCAAGAGCAACTGCTTTGGAATGCCTTAAGAACAAGAAGATGAAAGTATTTTCAAAAACATGACTAATTATAAGAACTCATTATTCATTTGATGCTTAGCAGACAACATGGTTCAAGTGTAACAATGTTTTGAAGAAAAATCCTTCGTTTATATTTTCTCGAACTGTCTACTCCTAGTGAGATAAATACCTAGAGAGATCTCTAAAACTGTTTGCAAAAACCACACTTTAAAATATAATAAACTAATGAGATTAATGAGATCAAGTCATAGGAACATGTATCTCATAGTTGTTTTATTAAAAGAAAATGTAAAATGAGGCTGCATTAGACTTCTAAGCTAAACTAACAACATGCAACTTTTATTTACTATTCTACCCTACCTAAAAAGAAAGGGAAAATCTTTATTCAAGTGTAAGAACTCTTCCAATGTAACCATGTGCGGAGCAAGATAAGAAACATACTCATATCCATATATGAAAAAGTTACCGCAGTGATTACCTAAATATGAAGAACCAACCAACCTACTTGTTTTGGCATCAGAAGGTGGTTAAGAAGAGAATAGTATTGTGGCCTGATGACCTCTTGAAACCAAATTTCAATGTAATCTTGATGTTCATCAATAGTAATTTCTATCCTCTCCTTCATCATGTTATGCAGATCCTCTTCTTCTCGATGATTGATTTCTGGAGTACATAAAGGATCCGCTGAGATGGATGTTGAGAACTCCTCAATCTTAGGTCTTAATGATTGCTCTCCATTGGATGCAGTCCACAATTTTTCAGCTTCCTTCACATTTTGGCAAGAAAAATCATTTTGTAGCTCATAGGACCTTGATTCTTCTAATATTTCCGAAGAGGTAGACAAGTTCTTGGCTGCTGCCAAAATATGTTCTTCTTGAAAAGAAGAAATCCCGGCTACTGCTAGGATTTGAGAAAGTTCCCTCAAGCTAATGGTTGCTTCTGAGTTCATCTTGCCATTTGATAAAACTTGGTTCACACAAATATGATGTCCAAAAATTTAGGATCTCTTGATGGTGGTGTAAAAGAAAAGGTTGTATTGTTTGGTTCTGTGGAAGGCTCGAGTGGTCTTGCCTCCTGTCCCAATACTACTGGTGCTTCATTTTTTTTGTTCTATAGTGCCCCCTGTCTTAGTCTCTTCAGAGATTACTTTAGCTCTTTAGGTTGAGATAGATCCTGTTGTTCAGTATTGGTCTGTGGATCTTATGAGTGGAACGTTCCTTCCCCTAAAAATATCGGAAGGAACCTTGGTTGAAAGGTATGATTTAGATTTAATGTATCTACCTTTTGGATATCTAGGTCTATTCATGAAAGTAAACAAAAAGAAAAAAGAAAAACTACCATTGGGTTTGGGGGAACCTGCTATAGCAGATGCGTAGGTTCTTACCTCTCGTCTTAAAGCTCCCCCACCACCAATCTAATGCTAAGGTCTAAGGATGATCTATTTCCTAATTACTTCTTACCTTGAGACAACTCCCTGACAATGGAGCCAAAAATGATGGGTGTTATATATGCACTAAAAACACAGTAAAAACCCTCAATTAAATTGTCAACCCGGGGTAAGTAAACTTAGAGTTGTAGAAAAATATATGCCAAAGGTAGAAGGGCTGGTAGGAGTATAGTCTAACTAAGGAAGGCAACTATCTAAGGATAATATACTCAAGCAAAACTATCTAATGAGCAAACCCTACTAAGAAAAATGAAACTAGGTAGCCTAAGTACTTTTGGGCCAAGGGTCGATGGATAGTTCCTAAGAAAGAAAATGAAAACTCTATGTAAAGAAAACTAGTTTAATGATAAGCAAAAGAAAACTACTAAGAATAATAAGCAAATGACAAAATAAAACTTCTTTAACTTTCCAACCTACATTCAATGAGAAACTACTTTGTGAAAGCAAATAAATAAGCAAGTAAGCAAAAACACCTATCTAACCTATTAAAACAAATAGACAAGTAAGCAAAGACACCTAACTAACCTACTAAAGCAAAAGACAAGTAAGCAAATGCAACTAACTACCGCAAGTAATCAAAGTAAAACTTCTCATTGAACAATTATCTAGCCTAAGAGGCAAGTGGACTAAATGCTCAATGCAAAACTATTTTTAATGTGTGAAAGGAAATCTAAATGCTCAATGCAATGCATGAAAGGAAATCTATTCTATTGAAAACAAGAAACATTAACAACTAATTCTTAATATATGATAAACAAACTACTATCTAATCTATCAAACTAAAGTCTATCTATCCTATAACAACAATAAAACTATTTTCTAAGCTATGAAAGCAAGAAACTATCTTTAACCTATGACAATTCAAATATAATACTGGTGGTGTGAAGACAAAAACAATATTAAATACCCTGCATGTTCATTGATTAACCATCAACAACATAACAAGATCATCATTATACTTCTATTCTATATAAGAAAAATTCATACTTAATCTCATTCATTAACTAAGAACTACAATTGCAATCTAATTCTAGGCAAGAAATTACATAACATAAACTAAACTAGCTCTATCTTAACAATTCAAAATGTAATAAGGAAAATGCTTAAAACAGAAATTAAAGCATGACAAACTAAACTAATGAATAAATTAATCAACAACTAATTAAGCAAAATCTAATTAACAATTGAATATGCAATAAAAACTAAAACTAACCCTATCCAGCCACCGAAGCCTTGGTTAAAAAAAACATAAACTAAAACTTTTCTCTACTCTGTTTTAATTCTTATTTTAAATCAAATTTCAAAAGCATGAATAAAACATAATCTAATATCTACTTGCACACGGGGTTAGTAGATGAATTTGCAAATTCGTCTCTATCTATCAAATCAATGCATATTAACACATGCCTTTATACTAACCTACAAAAGAACCAAATCATTAAGCTACAACAACAAATTATATAACAGAAGAAAAATAACAATACATGTACAGGAAATGAAAAAGAGAGATGTTTAAGCTATGAAATGTACAAACAACACATGGAAGAGTTACCAGACTATTGGTGCCCCCCCTAACAAGTCGTGGTCACTCCCTAAAATCACACCACGAGCTCAGTAAAAGGAATTCACCATTAAAACACAAAAACACAGTTTTATACAATTCTGGCAATTGAAAAATGCAAAAACAGAGCCAAAATCATTTTTGGTTCTAACACATGACTTTTTCTACTGCTTAACAATTATCTGACCACCCTAGTGGCATTTATAATGTTTACATGCCAAGTGGTCAACCATAGGAGGTTCAAATCACTTCTAAAATTGGTAAATTTCATTAATGGTGCCTTAACTGCTGAAACAGAGTGAGCCAATAATCGCCCACCATAACAACCCAAAATCGAGTTGTCAAGAGTTCAGTAGCTAGAGGGGATAAGCACGAACAAAACCCACGTTTCCGATTTTCCCATCATTGGTTGCCAATGCCATAACCGCCAAGTCACCCTACGTTTTTGTACAGGATGGAGTGTTGGATCGAGTGTCGGATGCTGAATTGAGAACCATGAACTTATCTTAATCCGTTTACAATTTCAGGAAATGGCTCATTTACGACCTAATTGGGCATACTGCACACAAAACCCATGTGCCGAATTTTTCAGATTCTACGTCATCCTCCTAAAAATTAATGTTTAAGTTTGCTGCCTGTAATAGTGTCGAATGAAGTACTGGATGGAAAAACGCCTTGTGATTTTGCCCTGTAACACCAAAAAACGTGAATTACCTCTTGGAAATCATAAAACATGATGAATGATACTCAATAATGACATTAAACATGAATCACATGTACCTGGTGTAGATCATACTATTTTATCATGAAATTCTTCAAAAAGCTCCTTTAAAATATGAAAAACACATATGTACATGCGACAAAAGTGTATAATAACCATCATAAAAGTGATCATATCTCGGGCCCAACATGTATACAATGAACATCATAACCTCTTATGAAGGGACACTTAAAAAAATATGAAATCAGAATAAGAGGATGGATCTAACAATTGTGCATCTAT
>JASDQU010217153.1:3739-18162 GCA_032191745.1 Picea mariana | reverse complement strand
CATTCTTGTTGAGAGAACAAGAGAGAGCAAGAGAGAGGTCGAGCTGAAGAAAAGAGACAGCAGCTGAAATTTCTGGGAGTATTGGCATGCATTCCAAGGCTGCCAAACCGCATTTAGTGGCACAGAAATTGAGTCTTAGTAGAGTTTTGGCACGAATTTTGAGACAGTCCGTACAACATTAATTGCCGTACAGTTGTACGGATTTCTGGTTCAGAAATCGAGGAGCAAAGCTACAGGAATGTCCAGATAACTTTGTGTAAATATCTGAAGATGAATATGCTGTAAAAGAATTTCTTAGAAGCGCATAAATAATACAAAGCCCTCTCTCACTAGTTTTCCCCTTGTGGGTTTTTTCAGGGTCGAAGTTAGACCGAATATCTTTGTGTCTATATTTTCTGAGTTTTGCATATTGCTGATATTTTATTTCTGCGTTGAAAACGATGTTCAGAATCCTCATGTTTCAGTTCTGAAATTTATTTCTGTTAAGTTTTTATATGCTGAAACAGTGCTGTAACATATGCTGAAACACAGTGCTGAGTCATATGCTGAAACACCGCTGTGAGTATATGCTGAAACACAGTGCTGAGTCATATGCTGAAACACTGTTGTGAGTATATGTTGAAACACAGTGCTGTAACATATGCTGAAACACAGTGTTGTAACATATGCTGAAACACAGTGCTGAGTCATATGCTGGAACACCGCTGTGAGTATATGCTGAAACACAGGGCTGTAACATATGCTGAAACTGAGTTTGACATTTAAATTTGGCTGAAAAATCAGTGAGACTGAAACTGGGTTGGGGTTTTGAAAAAATTAACATCTGGTTTGGCTATGACCTTAAAATTAAATTATTATTATTATTTAAATGTGCAATCAACACTAATTAAAGTGATGAAAATATAATTTTTATTTTTACAGCAAAATAATATATTCTAAGCCATTACAATACTATACTTATTAAAAGCTAAACATGTCTTATCGATTGAAAGAATTAAACCAAATAACAATCATTTTTTCTAACCACCCAAACTAAACTCAATTAATATACTAAACTTTATTATTTAATTAAAACTTATTATCAACTAAATTTGATCTTAAAAATATTTATCTATAAAAATAACATACTTACATATAACATTAACACAAACTCATCCCTAAACATAAAATGAACCATTCCCCATTAAAAAAAAACTAAAAAGGAAAAGAAAAACTTTCATGGCCTCAATTTACATTACATATTATGGAAAGAAAAAGCTAAAAGCTAAATGAGAATACCTAAACTTAATCATTAAATTTTCGAATCGTAATTCAAAAGAAAAGATAAAAGGTAAATGACAACACTTTAACTTAATGATTAAGTTTTCAAATCCTAATTCAAAATAAATTAAGGTAATTTGATGTGGACATGTAAAAAGAATAAAAATAAGATATTGTTGCATTACCTCATATTGAAATATGCTAAGGAATTAATATTATTAGAATATATAATATGACATATAGATTAGAATATATAATATAATTGAAATATACAGCAAGGATGTTTAAAAAAAACAAGATTATAACGGTGAATTGTGAAATTTTTACCAGATTTTGTTAGAAATAACAATAATAATTTTTTATTTGAAAATTTGGAAGAATACCATGCCTTGACATAAAGAGTAATGGAATTAAAAAGGAAAAATATTATATGAGGGTGAATTGTAAAATTTTGGATAAATTTTATTAGAAATAATAATAATAAATAAATAAATAAAATAAGATTTTATTTGAAAAATTGAAAGGACATTTTATACAAAGGTTAAAAATTATTAAAAAAAGAAAAAAATTGAATTGAAAATATAAGTTGTTTACAAATAAACTTCAATCAAGACCCAATTGAATCTTGAATATTTTTAAAAGTCAATACATTCTTTGAATAGAAGGCTCCATAAAATCAATTGAAGATAAAGGTCCAAGTTTCATTATCTATGAAATATCAACTCAATAAAATCAAACCACACACATATATGAAGAAGATACAAAAACTGAATTGAATGAAGAGAATCTTAAACCTAAGTTCAAGAAGAAAGAAATTACAAGGATACCTTTTCCATTTCCAAATCATAAGAGTTTTCACAATAACTAATCGACTTATCAAAGTTTCTCTAAGCAATGACAAAATTCTAGCTATATCCTTAAAAAAAACTCATTTATGATGGAATTTGATTTCAAAACCAAAATCCTCATTGTAATCGCAACCTAAGATGCATTGTCCAAGAACCTTGTTGATAGATAGGTCATTTGGTCTCTTTGACTACTTCAAGAATGAAGCATCTCAATGAGGGGTGACTTGTAATAAACCTAAATATATTAGACAACTGATAGTAATTAATATGTAATCATAGGCTTAGGTAGGGTCATGTCTCCTCGATATCATTGTGTGTATTGGTACAAGTTGGTGACCTTAAAAATGGTTAACATGCATAAGATTGTGAAGTTTGGCAATAAAGAAAAACACACATATACACATTTTCCAAGATGACTTTGAAGTCCTAAAATGTTTTAATGTGACCTCAAACTATAATCATATAATATAGATCACCTATAGGCTATAGGGCATCCTCCTAGTGTGCACTAAGATTAGTGGAAGTCAATTGATGCATGGTTTGCCTAATGGACCTATGTTACTTAAATTTTCATGTTGGAATCATGTGTTGTTATTGTTTATTTTTTCTTCATATCCAACTTATATTCATAAATTTTAGGATTGATAATGTTTCATGGATGATTATGTAAATGGTTCATTGCAAAGCTTAAGTATAGTTTTATATTGGTTCTTTGATGATGATGATGATGATGATATACAACCATGGTAATACAAGCAAACTACATTAAAAGGTGTTTGTATTACTTCTTAATATGAATCCACATCTTGGCTCAACAATGCTTGATTGCTTGCAAATGGATTAGTATGGTAGTATATCTACAAAAGTATCTAGGCCTAGACGAATTACATGCTACTATCTCACAAAAACATGGCATTGATATCAATTGAAAATGTAAGGTGCCAGATTTATTAAAATAGCAAAAAACATAAATATTGCAGAGAATGAAAAAAACAACAACACAATATATGAAACCATAGCACCAAAATAATATTTTTATTGATAGGAAACTATGTTCACTTTCCTCTGTGAGGGGGAAGCCTCCAACAGAGAAACATTTTATTACAATAATTCTCAATATAAAACTTCTCATGTCTCCTACTCTTATTTATACTAATTCTATCTTCTAAAGAACATTCTATAGGAAGATCCTTCTAGAAGTGGAAGCTTCTATTAGGTCTTCTTACATTGAGTTATTCCAATTTATTAAATAGGCCTTATTAACTGATGTCATCCTTTATTATATGGAAATATATTATTCTATCTACATGAGGGGTTAGGGAGGTTAGGTCCCTAACATGCCCTCCCCCTTGAAAAAGATCCTTGTCCTCAAGGCTTGAGATGAAGAAACATTGCAGAATGGTGGTCAGCTCCCAAGTGGCATCTTCTGGAGTTGTATCTTTCCATTGAACTTACACTTCCTTGATGCTGCGTTGACGGAGATGACGCTCGAGCTGGTCTAATATTGTTTGTGGTTGCAACCAAATGGAACCTTCTTCATCCAACTCAGGGAGACTAATTTGAGTTTGGCACTTAGTACCAATCACCTCTTTAAGCATGAGACATGACAAATAGGATGGAGCTTAGAATGACTAGGCAAAGATAACTGGTAAGCCACCTACCCCACTCGTTTGAGAATTGTATAAGGACCATAAAATTTGGGAGAAAGTTTCTAATAGTGGTCTGCTTTGAGTGAAGTCTTGTTATAAGGTTGTAGATGAAGAAACGCATGGTCCCCTACAACAAATTGTCATTCAGAATGACCTTGATCTACTTGTTGCTTCATGCAATTCTAAGCCATGGCCAAATTTGTTTTGAGGGTGTGGAGAATGGCCTCGCAAACTATAAGATTGTTTTCAACCTCCTTAACCTTCGATACACCTGGCATGTAGGAGAGAACCGGTGGTGGATTTTTTCCATAAACTACTTCAAAAGAAGTCATGCGAGTAGTTGTATGGTAAGGTGTGTTGTACCACCATTCAGTGAGGGGTAACCACCGAGCCCACTAATTTTGTTGTTCAAATGTAAAACACCTCAAATAGGGTTCCAAACACTTGTCGACAACTTCAATTTGGTCATCAGTATGGGGATGATAGGCAGTGCTGAGATACAATTGGGTGCCCTGGAGATAGAACAATTATTTCCAAAAATTGCTGGTAAAAGTGGGGTCTCTATCAGAGACAATAGAATGAAGCATGCTATGAAGCTTGAAGATATTATCCATGAAAATTTGAGCTACTTTGGATGTTGTGAATGGGTGTTGGAGAGCATAGAAAAAAGCATATTTGGAAATATGATCAACTACCACCATGATGATTGATTTATTTCCCGATTTACATAAGAAAACAATGAAGTCCATAGAAATATCCTGCCAAATAGTCGACGTAATCGGGAGCAGTTGTAGTGTGTTCAGAGTATTGATTGTTTCTCCCTTATTCCATTGACATACATCAAATTCATCCACAAAGGTGCAGATGTCTTGTTTCATACCATCCCAAGAAAAAGAACATTTGACCCTTTCATAGGTTTTGGTGAACCCAGAATGCCCAGTTGTGGGGGAAGCATGAAGCTCTGAAAGCACCGTAGATTCAAGTTGTGACTGTTTTCTTAGGTACAAATGACCTTTGTAGCGAAGCTCGTTATTGTACCAAGAGTAACCTGTAGAAATTAGAGAATGGTCTTGCAACTATTGGATAAGGCCAAAAATTTTGGGGTCCTGCAACCATTCCTGGTGAATAGCTTGGATCCAGTATGGGACAAGGAAGGAGAGAGAAAAAGGGATCCTTCATATTCATACTTCCTGGAAAGAGCATCAACAACCAAATTTTATTTTACCTTCTTGTAAATGATCTAATAATCATGCCCAAATAGCTTGGTCACCCATTTTTATTGCTCTGGGAGGAAATTCGTTGTTCCAGAAAATGTTTGAGGCTCTGATAATCTATTTTAATTTGGAAGCGTTGGCCCAATATATAAAGATGTTAGAGATCCACGACATGCGAAATATCCAACATTTCCTTTTTATTGATTGATTGGCCTAAATGGCACTCTGAAAGTTGTTTTCTAGTGAAGGCCATTGACCGTCCTTGCATGAGAACTGCTCCAATTCCTTTCCCGGAAGCATCGCATTCCAAGACAAAAGTCTTTTTGAAGTCTGGAAGGGCCAGGATAGGAGGTGTGCACATAGCCTCTTTCAAAGCATGGAAGGATTGATAAGATGTTGGAGTCCAACTTAAAGCATTCTTTTTAAGGAGAGCAGTGAGAGGTGCTGAGATTTTTCCATAATTCTTAACAAATTTGTGATATTATCCCGTTAAACCCAGAAAAACACACAATCTCTTAAGAGTTTTGGGGCGAGGAAAATCCTACATAGATTCAATTTTCTTAGGATCCACCCTTACACCATCCTTATCGATAATATGACCCAAATACTCCACTCATGAGGCACCAAAGGCACATTTAGATTGTTTGAGGAAAAGTTTGTGCTGAGAAAGGAGATGGAAAACTTTATCCACATGGAAAATATGGGTATTCCATGTTTTACTATAGATGAGAATATCATAAAAGAAAACTAAGACAAAATGATGGAGAAAAGGATAGAAGACATGATTCATGAGACTTTGGAAAGTGGAGGGCGCATTACACAGGAAAAAGGGCATGGACAGGATCTCATAGTGGCCCTCATGAATTCAAAATGTTGTCTTGGGAATGTCACCCTATTTCATACATATCTAGTGGTAGCTAGAATGAAGATCAAGTTTAGTAAAGTATTAAGCACCACTCAATTCATCCAATAGATCATCAATGACAAGAATGGGAAACTTGTATTTGATGGTGAGTTTGTTGAGAGCATGAATGCCGAGACACATGTTCCATGTACCTTCTTTCTTGAGGACCATGACCACAGGAGATGAATAGGGGCTCGTACTATGGAAGATGAAACCCGCATCCAGCGATTCTTGAAACTTTTTCTCAATTTCATTCTTTTGGTCAAAGGGATGATGATACGTGCGAACATTGGGAGGAAGGATGCCCGAAACTAGAGGAATGGAATGATCATTAACACTATGGGAATGGGGAAGGCCACGGGGAGTGGAAAAAATAGTTTGGTGTTTGGAGAGTATAGATTGGAGGTAAGGATGCGCAGATGGTGTCTCAACTACTTGAATGGTATGGAGTTGGGAAATAATGAATGAATGACATTTTTTGAGGAGCATTTCCATTCAATGGGAATCGATGATCTCAGGGGAGCCTGCTCTGATTCCTTGGAACTTATATTGTTGGTCGTTCTATTGAAATTACATGGTTAATTCCTTAAAATCCATGAAGATGGGACGAAGAGTGCGTAACCATTCCAAACCTAATATAATGTCACAACCACCAATGTCGATAGAGAACATATGAGATTTCAGGTTGTACTGGCCAATTTGGAGACGCACATTTTCACAATGCCCCCCACATTTCATGGAACCTCCATTGGCAATCATGATTTGAAAATTGTTGATTGCATGAATATAACAATGGGTTTGTTGAGAAATGTGATGATGAATGAAATTATGAGTGCTACCACTGTCAATTAAGATGATGACATTCTCATTTTTAATGTAGCCAATTAACTTGAGGGTTTGGGAAGCAGGGAAGCCAGTGAGTGCATTCAATGAAATGTCAGGTTCAACTTTTGTTGGATCAGATGGTGGAGTGGGAGGAGTTGGCTCAAGTATCTCTTCCACAGGAGAAGCCTCGACCTCTTCATCATCATCATCCTTAGAGATGGCCATAAACAACTCTTCTTCCTTACACTTGTTCCTCGAAAAACAATTTTCATCACAATTATAGTAAAGACCCTTGAGTAGTCATTCAACCATTTCCGCGTAGGTTAATTTTTGGATCTTGAGAGTGGTGGGATGAGGGGAAGGAGTTTGAGAGCAAGGCCACGAATGGAAAAAATGTTTGCGGTGTTGGAAAAAAAAACATGGCATGCTTCCTTGGCACATTGAGTAGCTTCCAACCAAGTTTGGGGGCGAGTCATAAGTACTTAGGCTCATATTTCATCCTTGAGGCCACTGATAAAGCATTATAGGAAAAAAGTATCAGACACGCCCTCTGTTGTGAAAGATAATTGCTCAAATGCAGTGATAAACTCTTCCATAGTACTTGATTGTTTCAATTTGGTCAAATGGATTAGGGAGTGTGTATCAATATCAAAGCCGTCATAAAGTTCAGCCACAAACTGTGTCCAAGCCACATATCCTTGGTGTGATTTTTGACACCATTTCCACCATTGCCAACGTTCAATATCCAAATATAGGGCACCGTAATGAAGTTTGTCCAAGTCATCATTAATTCCATGTAAGGAGAAGTAATGTTCTATTTGAGTGACCCAACCAGTGGGATCTGAGCCACAAATTTATTCTCCTCCACTCGTGGAAGACGCAAATCACGATGAAAAGTGTTAGATTGAAACTGTTGGGAATTAGAGGAAGTTGTACCTTCGAGATTAGAAGGCTGGTCGGATGAGGTATGGATTCTAGGAATTGAAAATTTTTCCGGGACCTTAGCAACAAATGAGTTAAGATGAGAATCAAGGTGGGATGCAAGATAACTGGCAAAGTGAGAATTGACGTCCTTCTTCAGTTCCTCTTTCATGTAGTCCATTTTGGAGTCTATGTGGGTGGTGATGCAATTTTCAAGGTCTTTGTTGTGAGTGGGTGCCATGGTGAGGGGAAAACAAAGGAAGAGGTGGGAATGAAAGGTGTTTGAAAAGGGCGGGTGGGTCCATGGAAAAACAAGGCTAAAAAATGATAGGTATCACTATGATCAGAACGAAAAGAGGAGTACAATGGGATAGGTCTCAAATAAGGGTGCAGGCATGCCCCAAACTCTTTTTTTTAAATACTTCTACGGAGTTATACTCTGATATGAATAATAATGCAGTGTCCAAATGCCAAAATTCTTAATAGGAAAAAAAATGTAGTAATTTGACAACCAGAACGCAGGAGGTAAGGTTGTGCAGTAAAAAAGATTGTATGTGCCTTGTTTCTTCTGTTTTTGTCCCAATGTTTAGGGTTTTGTAAGAGTTCCTACATAAAAGAGTTTTCCCTATTCTATAACTCTCTGATATACGTGTGGGGTCGAATAGTAGTACATGGCCCAATATCTCAGGGCACCAACTAAGGAGGCTATACTGTACCCTTAGTCGTACAACTCGATTACCTAGGTATTAAAGAGTATCTTCTCAAGTGTTATTCTCGGTGGAACTATAGCATTCATATGACCGACAAGTTTATATACAAAGGGCTTTATGATATCTATGTCAGTCCGTATATAGGTGTTTTCTAATGTGCTACCACTCAAAGGGGTACCAACAAGGGTTACAAGGGTGGCCAACAATGTGCACTTAAGTACCACTTCTAGTTCTTACGTGTATGCTTCCTCGACCACAGATTTATGCGCTAAATGATAGATCTCTGTAGGTTTAAGAAGTCAAAACATCTCTACCCTGGAAAACAAAATAACCCACAATTCCTACCAAGGAAAGTGCTTTGGTACCACTTGTAAGGTACCGGATCTATTAAAATAACAAAAAACAAAAATATTGCAGAGAATAGCAACATAAAAACACAATATATGAAACCAAAATGCCAAATTAACACCTTTATTGACAGGAATCGATATTCAACTGCCTCTTCGAGGGGGCAACCTCCAAGAGAGCACCGCTCTATTACAATAATTCTCAAGACAAAACTTTTGATGTCTCCCAGTCTTATTTATACTAATTTTGTCTTCTAAAGATGGTTCTAGAGGAAGATCCTTCTACAAGCAGAAGCTTTTATTAGGTCTTCTTACATTGACTTATTCCAATTAATTAAATAGGCCTTATTATTTAATGTCATCCTTTATTACATGCAAATATATTATTCTATCTACTTGAGGGGTTAGGGAGGTTAGGTCCCTAACAAAAAAATAATATTATTATGGTCACTTGATGTTCAAAATACAACCATTCAAACATTATAATTAGTTGATGCATTGCAACATTATAAACATTAGCAAAGATCGGGTGTTAAGCATTAGATATTGAGCTATTACATTTCTATTGTTATATTGGTGTTGTCCTTATTGATCATCTAGTCCCTTTAATGGTCAGCTAGACCCTTTAATTGTAATTGTACCCTTTGTCTCCTAAATATACCAAGGAGACCAAGTTTTAGAGATGATCATATTGTGCATTTGCTATATTGTAAAATGTGCTTCCCCTTGAAGAGGATTCTCATTCATTATTCTATATGAATCTCAAAGCATAGAGTTAATTCTCTTTCTATTTTTATGTTGTTTGGGTGTTTGGTGCATAACATTTGTTTTCATAGCATAGGTTCCTTGGGTTTGGCTCCTTCAAACAAGTAATCTTGATATTTCGCTATAATTTTTTGTTGGGAAGTTTTAGATAGTGAAATTTTGGGATCCTGAGGAGACATAGAACAATATCCGTGGTAAAAAGTAAAGGTTTTAGTTCACTATACCTTCAGAAATATAGGCTATGGAAATTAGGGTTTTTAATGAGTCCTAAAATTTGTTTCAAATGAGTTATCTTGGAATTTTTTTATAAAACAATTTCTGAGAAGTTTGAGATATAGAAATTTTTAGGAGCTTGAGAAGGAATAGCAAAGTACCCATGATACAAATTTTAGAATTGAGTATATAGTATACTTTTCAAATAACATGTTATGGAAGATAGAGTTTTTTACTGAGTCCTAAAACTTGTCTCAAACAAGTGTTTTGGGTAAACCAATGTTATCTAATTCTAGAAATATCCAAATTGAGTGACACTAGTTGTATTGAATAGAGTACAAACCATAGTATTTCAATTCAAAATTTCAGAAGTAGATTTGAAAAATTGAACCCTGGGGTAAACTTAGAAGGGAGAAAAATGATGGAATGAAACATATGTAGAGGGAAATACTATGTTTAGATGCCAATTCGAAGATGTATGCATTAAGGGAAAGTAAATTCCTTGGAAAATATGGTGGCAAAAATGGTTCCATAAAAAAGGTATTACATACACGATCTCCCTCCTGAACAATTCCTTTTCTTGTTGGTGTTCCTCAATAGACTCTAACATTTCCCATCTAATATCCACATCAACTGATATCCATGCTTTGAATTTTCCTATAACGCCAATTAAATGTTCTTTCCATCTAGAATTCTCACTCCCCCCCCTACCCTTTAAGTTGTTGTTGCAATGTTTGTAATTCTTTTCTTGACAACCATATCATAATGGTCCCATGTTTTGTCTTTCACTTTCTTGGGAACCATGGCGACATTAACACAGAAAACAAATTGCAAATCCTAACACTTGGAAATAATGGAGTAAGCGCCAGTTGTAAGCACCAGTTATAAGCTTCAGTTGTGAGAGTCAGTTGTAGGCGTGTTAAGAGTCAATTCTTAGTTAAGAGTCTAGTTGTCTTTGGTTTGCATGTAACCGACTCAGTAGAGTCTTTTCCTATATAAGGATGTAATCCGTCTTCATTTAATAATACAGAAGTGAGCATAGCCTCACCATGTGTTTGTTTTGCATATTTTATCTTGGTATCAGAGCCATGGGGAGAGGGCATGGATAGCGTGAGTTCTGTGAGGGTTGCATGAGTTCTTGATCTGTGAAGAGCCGCGTGGGTTCGAGTTGCATGGAAGAGGAGGCCATGGGTTATCTTAGCAGACTGTATGCTTTAGTAGACAGTTTATGGTATTGGCTACACTGAATTGAAGGGCGGAGTTACCTGTTAGCAGATGCATGGAGATATGGTGCATGCGTGAATTTTTTTTGGTGAAGCTTTGCATGCGCTGGTAGAAGTCCGATTCATTCTCAGAAGAATTTCCATGAGCTTTGCATGCTTATAATTTGCATGCTTGGAGTATTTTTGCATGCATGGAATTTGAAGTGTGAGTTTGCATGCCATGAGCAAATCGTGTGTTTGCATGCGTAGGTTCTTGAGGGAGGCAATGTGAGCTTGAGGGTGCATGAGGTTATATGGTGAGTTTTGGAGAATTGTATAAGAGTTTATACAATCACTTTATAAGAGTTTTTTATATAAGAGTTTGGTGTTATATGGAAAATCGTGGAGTTTTTATATATGAGCCTTTATATGAGCTTTAATTTTTATATGTAAAGCTTTGAATCAGAGTGCAACATTGTATTGTTTTATTAAGTGGATAATTTTTAAAGCGTGAGGTGAAGAGGGAGTTATAAGTCTTTTAAATAGTGAAGTGGCCATTTAAAAAGTGGATATTTTGGATATTAAGGAGCATGCATGTATGATTTAAGATGAGAACAGAGTTAGATTTGGATTAGTGGATCCGAAGGCAGAGCAACGGACTGCTCAGCACAGGAGACAAATCGATAGAAATTTGCATATCCTTGGTGATTTACTTGTAGAGAATATCTTGCAGCGATGGCGAATCCGCTAGCAGAGACCTACCTCAACGAAGCCAACAAGTTAGATGGCTCGAACTTCATTAACTGGAAATTCAAGATGCAAACACTCATGGAGGGATATGGTGTCTGGAACATTGCAAAGGGAACTGAATTGAAACCTAATGCGGTTGTCGGTGCGACAACAACACAGATCTAAGATTGGGAGAAGCGCGAAAACAAGGCAAAGGTATTGTTGTGCATGTCTGTTAAATATAGCATAGTTCCACATATTAGAGAAGCTACAAATTCTGCTGCAACATGGACAACACTTAAAGAATTGTATGAAACTAGCAACACAAATCACATTTTGTTCCTGAAAACTAAATTGCTAGGCATTAATATGGATGGAAATGAATCTGTTAGTTCATTTTTGGGTCGTATTAAAGAGGTGAAAGACAAGCTAGTAAATATAGGGGAACTATTTCCAACACTGATCCGGTTACTATTACCTTAAATGGTATGCTAGAAGATTATCATATGTTCATAATAGGTCTTGCAGCAAGGGAGAAACCTCCTACGTTTGAAGAATTGATAGGTATTTTGCTGCAAGAGGAAAAGAGGCGCGAGAATCTGAAGCCTCCGAGTAAAGATTTGGCACTGTGGTCCAATAATAGATCTACAAGAGGGAGATCAGGAGTAAGAGGCAGAGGAGGCAGTTCATGGCAGAGAGGCGGTTCATGGCAAAGAGGCAGTTCATCGCAGAGAAGACAACCTCCAAATCAAAGTATGCAATCTGATAGGAATGAGTCAAAGAGTTGTTTTTATTGTGGTCGACCTGGACATATTGTTAAAGACTGTCATAAGAAGAAAAGTGATGAGGCTAGGAATAAACCTAGAACACATTCAGGTCATTATGCAGAAAAATCTTCAAATCAAGATCTCATATTATTTATTGCTAGTGATGACATTGATGAACCCCCGAATTTTGACTCACCAAAACTTAGGCTGTTTATGTATAACACTGCTTTATCTACTGAAATGGATGATTCTGATGCCCGGTTTGTGGATTCTGGAGCATCAATACATATGACTTGTAATAAAAATTGGTATGCTAATTTAAAGAAACACAGAATGGTGCTAGCATATATCTTGGAGATGACCGCGCTCATTAGATTAAGGGATATGGAGACATTCCTGTGACATTGTCGAATGGTATTGTTCATCACATTCGCAATGTGGTGTATGTGCCGGGAATAAAGAAAAATTTGATCTATGTGTCCACCATTACAGATCAGAACTTGAAGGTTGAATTCTTCAAGAATTATTGCATAGTGAAGGATCTGTTGGACCACTTCCAAAAGGTTGCAACGGGAGTCAGAGTAGGAGGTCTATACAAACTTGATGTTACCAGCAAAGCACATCATGCACTGACTTCTGTAGCTATGCCAACAGAGATTCTTTGGCATCAAAGGTATGGACACATCAATCATCCTGATTTATTTTTATTACAGAAAAAGAATATGGTTGAAGGAATTCTCATGTTAAAGAATGAGAAGGTTGCTTGTGATGGATGTGCATTAGGAAATATGCACAGAGATGAATTCCCCTCTAATCCTGATAAGAAAAAGCGAGATGTGTTAGATCTTGTGCATACTAATGTTTGTGGGCCTATGCAGACTAGGTCTTTAGGAGGTGCATTTTACTTTCTGTTATTTATTGATGATTGCACGAGATACACATTGTTTTACTTCCTTAGACGAAAAAGTGATGTTTTCGAGTACTTTAAGGAATTCAGAACCATGGTGGAAAAGCAGACATAAAATCCATCAAAATCCTTCATTCAGATCAAGGGGGAGAGTATAAATCAGGAGACTTCAACAAATATTGCAAAGATAATGGAATAGTACAACAGTTTGTAGTACCTCACACTCCAAAACAAAACGGAGTCACTGAAAGGAAAAGCAAAACTCTGGTGGAGTGTGCACGCAGTATGATGAAAGGTAATAATCTCTCAAATCCATTTTGGGCTGAAGCCAAAAATACTGCAGTTTATTTAAAGAATAGAAGTCCAACAAGGTGTCTTGATAATGTTACTCCTTTCGAAGCCTTGAATGGTTCCAAACCTGCAGTTCATAATTTGAAAGTATTTGGATGTAAGGCTTTTGCTCATATTCCGAAGGAGAATAGGAGGAAATTAGATGCTAAAGCCATTAAATGTATTTTCATTGGGTACTGTTCTGAATTTAAAGCATACAAACTGTTTGATCCTGCTACTCACAAAGTATTTGTAAGTAGAGATGTAATTTTCCATGAGCAGGAAGCAGGAAATCATGACGACAACAGTCATGAGGAATGGCTGAGACTTCTTGATGAAGGAGTTAAAGAAGAGCAGCAGCAGCAGCAGCCCACACAACATCAACCATCCTCGCATCGACAACAACCATCCCCGCAGTGATCGCAAGAGCAGCAGCAAGAAGGACTTAGTGATATGGACAATTCAAGAAGTCACAGTTCACCTAGAGGTGAAGACAGATCTTCACAAAGTGGGGAGGAAGATAATCAGTTGAGAAGAACTTCAAGACAGATTCAGCTTCTTGAGAGGTATAAAGACTATGCCCTAATGAGTAGCATTTCAAATTTCATAGAACCCATGAGTTTTGATGAAGCTAATGAACATGATGAATGGCGAAATGCAATGGCGGAAGAATATGAATCTATAATGAAAAACAATACTTGGGAATTGACTGAATTGCCTAAACATAAGAAACCCATTGGATGCAAATGGATATACAAACCCAAGTTTAAATCAGATGGTAGTATAGATAAGTATAAGGCTAGACTGGTGGCAAAGGGGTATTTACAAACAC
>JASDQU010217150.1:1544-13079 GCA_032191745.1 Picea mariana | reverse complement strand
GTCCTTGATGGATTTGCATATTCACGGTGACTTACTCAATGGTTGCTTGACCTCAATTAGGTGCTTGCATGACATTCTTCCTTGGAGCATTGGAGATCTTCAGACAATTTGCAACATTCTTCATGTTGGCCGCATGTAGATTGGTTGCTTGATTGAGAGGACACCCTACATTGGAGGAGGAGTGTTTGGCATTCTAGAGGAGAGCGTTGAGCCCTAGATAGCTTGGATGTTTGCATGGAGGCATGGAGTTTACTTGGGGACACATGGGTCACAAAAGTGCTCATGCAGGATGAGTGGACCCAGTGGAGCATATGGCTTATGAGGAGCATTGGAGTCCTTGGAGGCTTGTAGGAGAAGCATTGGACACATCTCATGGAGTGGCCTTGCATTGGAGCCTTGTTTGTGTACAACATCACCTTGGAGCTTGACATGTGTACCCTTGGAGTGTAGCACTTCAGATATGTGAGTCTACTTGTGGTTTTGCAAGTTGCTTGTAAGGGTTTAGGCCCACATATGTATTGTTGGCCCCCCTTACATCTCATATATATAGAGGAAGGAGAGAGTCATTTCTCGTTATCATCATTGTGCTCTTCTCTTTGGAGTGAGATGTTAGGGCTCATGAGGAAACCCTAGGAGAAGTTATGAAAGGGAAAGAGGACATCCTTGTTGGGAGCTTGCTCTTGTGAGATGCTTGGGTTTGTTCTTGTGAGCTAGAAATTGGAGATGATGGTCATCACATTATCACTTCATCATCTTGGGTTAGAGATGTGAGGAGAAGAGTGCACTTCTCTCTCTCTCTCTCTCTCTCTCTCTCTTTGTACTTTATCTATCTTGTCTTGAAGTCATTAGGGTTTCTTAGAGCTTTTGAAGCATCTTGAATACTAGGGTTAGGGTTTCATCCTTGGAGACACTGGAGGAACGGTTTTGTGATTAAACCCTAGGTTGTACTTGTTGAAATGGATAAAAAGAGGAGAGATCTTGCCAAGGAAGTTTGCTAGTGTTGATGCTAGCTTGTTGAGAATCTTTGGTGTAGCCAGGGTTTTATTTGTTTTGGAGAGCTAGAGGATTGTACTAGCCTTGGGATGAGGCTACAGTATGTACATGAACTTCATCTTTATATATAGATATGAAGTTTTCAACTATCAAAAATTGTCTTAATGCAGATTCGATTTTCAACTATCTTTATCTTTGTGGTTTGGTAAATTCCAGCACTTGTATGTCTTGTTGATTTGACATAAGTTAAGCGTGAAATTGTTAGGGGTTTTAACATTAATCTTGAAGGAGATACGGCAGATTTACTGTTGTAATTCCTGATGTCATAAAGTGAATTCCAGATCTGGTTTATGCATGATAAGATTTCCCTAGAGAGCTGAAACTCATTGGCATGCATTTGGTATCTTTTCTCTTGGATTGTCTTGTTGATTGGGGTTGTTAAGAGGTAAAATATTGTCCGTTGTTGCTGCTGTTTTATCATATTTCATAACAGCCCCAAAGCTAAAATTTACAGGGTTGAGATCTAGGAAACCTCTAGAAAAGAGGTGAAATTTGCAATTTTGCTATTTCTGAAAATTTCTACACCAACAAGAGGCAAAAGGGGCACTCGGTTGGACCCTCAGGCAGACAGCTCTCCACATCTATGACCCAGAAACCCACCTTACAAGCCTACATGCTAGCTTGGAAAGAGCGACGACTCAAATTTGCTTAGAACAGCACCATGACTATCAGTTGGGAGCCCACTTCCCAGACGCATTCTCGTATCAGCCTTCATGATGAACAGAGGCCCCTATCCAGACCAACCTACATGCTGGTAAAATACACTGGAAATGCCTCTTGATGAGCCCCAAATCAGTCCTTCACTGTCATCCCTCAGTGGATGCAGGAAAAATACAAAATATTGCAGGATTTCAGTATGTCTTAGACCAATCAATGGCCTGCTCACTCAACTAGGATATATTCTCCTATTTTCCCCTTTTGTCACAATCAATCCTAACCAACACCTCAGATACACAATCACAGTTCTGCCAGTAGAGATTCAACCTCCACAGTTTCACTGGTCTATCTCAGTTGCCCAAGTGCAGGTAGAATTAGCACAGACATGACAACAAAACAAGGTTGTGGGACAAACAAAGAAGAGGATAAAAATTCGAAGATTGGGTGATTGGATAAAGCTCTAAACCTCACAAATTATTGTTATTATTCTTATTAATTGGTAATTGTCAAAGTGCCCGGTAAGTACAACCAACAAAAATAGCTAAACAAAAGAGGGTGCAAAAGATCCACCTAAAATGAGATGCAATGATATGAAAAATTAATAGAAGAGTAATAGAAAACGAAATGACATGAGCATAGGCATACATGTAGATTATCTCAAAAAGGAAAACCCTATAAAGTGAATGAGAGCCAGTAAAGAGTCATAGCTAGACAAAGAAGAAACTTCCATGAGGGGATGGGGAGGGGATTCACCTACTCCTACTTTGATATAATGATGTGGATGTCGACACCAAGTGCCTATTGAATAATGTGTTGAGATTTGGGTACCTTGGAAAGTGGTCCCTTGTGTTTGTGAGTCTCTAAACACAAAGGGGGAGACTATGTACCTTGTATTTTATGTCTAATTTCACTTTGACTTAGGCGATTTAAGTCAAAAGTGAAATTTTGTCATTTTAGGCAAAAGTGACATTTTATTCACTAAGTGGGTGAATGAAGGGACATAAAGTGAACTTAGGAAACTTAACCCAAAGTGGGTTTTGAGGTGAGATTCTTTTGGAGAGATCTCACCCATTGATTAGAGATGGCTTGGGGTGATCCTAGCCATCCATTTCTAGGTTTCCTTATGGATGGTTCAAGAGGGGCGCATAGGGCCAAGAGAGGCTCATTCCTTTATTTGTTCACCAAGAGAGTTGGAAGAGGAGCAAAGGGATGAGGATGGAAGCATTTGGTGAGGAGAGCTTGGGCGCCTCCATTCATGGAGAGTGCTAGGAGGCTTGGAGCATCATCATTTGTGTGAGAGAGTACTTGCCAATTGGAGGGCGCACCTTTGGAGGAGGGCGTATGCTTAGCAAGCACTAGGAGTTCTTGTGCTACTTCAAATATGATAGGTTCATCTTGGAGGAGGCACACAACAGCTTGTTTGTGTGCAAGGGTGTGGTGAACCAAGCTGGTTCACTATGTAAATATCCAATATAAATAGGACAGTACGCAATAATCCATTTAAGGATAGTAAATATATTTAATAATAATTGTATATGAATGAATAAGATGATAAGATGAGCTACAATGAGGATGAGGGCTTGTATATATACCTATGTAGGGGTGCCCTTTCATAAGAGACATGACCTTTCATATGTCATGTCTCTTCATAATTAATTATTGGTTATTAGTTATTTATATTTACATATTATATATATTTATGTTTGTTACATTGCCTTCCCCTTAGAAATGCTTTGTCCTCAAAGCATGTTTATGGAGAATCTTACTTCTTCGTTCTGGCTTGCAATGTCTTCGCATGACTCTATGTTTTTGGTGTTGTTAAGATTGATGATACCAGACGATATGAGTGACGAAGAGTTGAGCAGAACTGTCGAGTTGTGAAAGAGTCTGCCCACCTTAGTTCAATCTTCTGCGAAACTGAGTGTTTATAGGGTTCTTGTTTTGGATAATATTGATATTCTAACTGGTTAATATATCTACTCTTATGATTTGAATGTCGAGAGGGAGTTCTCATAACATGATTTCCCCTTATCATACTTGTAGCATTTTCTTCTTTTGACTTTAATAATTATTATATATGTATTATTATAATTATAATGATAATAATTATATTTATAATAATTATAATGTTTATAATTATAATAATTATAATGTAGATTAATAATAATTATAATATATTAATTTTCTTTATGTAAAGTCGTGATGACGTGGGGGTATGCCAGTCGGGTAAGTTCTTTAAATGGTGTATGGGTGACAGGGAAAATGGGGGACAGGGGTTGTCGGGACAGGTTTTGGACAGGGTTTAGAAACGGGGACGGGGATGGTGTTACAGGGGATGGTGTGTGGTGACGCTGGGAAATGGTATTACGAGGGTGTCGGGTAGTGAGTCGGAGTGTGTGGGGATGGGGTTAGGGTAGTTTAGGAGTGGGTGGTAGTTTAGGAGTGGGTTGCAGTGGGAGGGTTACGTGGGCAGGGTTTACATGCGTTGCGGGTGAGTGGAGAGGGGTGGACAGGTCATGGGGGAAATGGGTTGTGTGAGGGCACGGGATTTTAGAGGGGTGGGTTTGTGCAGTCACTGGATTGTGTGAGCTGGGTATTTGGAGGTGACAGAAAGGGGGATGCGTGGACTGTGGGGAGGCAAGGCGCAGGTCACGGGAATTTTTTTTTTTTATTAACAATAATTATTCTGTGAAATTTTTTTTTATTATTATTATTAATTATTCTGTGATTTTTTTTTTTTTTGTTATTTAAATCAGATTTCTCCCTTTGGAGATTCGTTTAATTTTATTTTTATTTTTTTTTGTGTTGTTGTAGATGCTGACGGTACGACATATGGCAGTTGCACAATCGATTTTGGCAGCGAACAATTAGACTTTTTTTTTCTGTTTTTTTTTGTATAACAAAATTTTTTATGTATATATTGTTCTTGATTTCTTGGCAGCCAATTGTTCTTGAACAGAATCCTGAGTTTTATATGGCCAAAGGCCTGAATTAGTCAAGGACTGAAATTCTTACGAACTTGAAAATTTGAATGGCCAAAGGCCTAATCGGTGGTCAATGACCAGATTTCTCAGAGAAACTCTGAAACGATGGAGTTTGGCCAAAAGCCAATAGATTGTTGCCAAGGACAATGTAATTGACTAGAAGTCTAGTGGCCAAAGGCCAGGATCAGAAAAACAAAGCTCTGATACTACTATGGTGAACCAAGCTGGTTCACTATGTAAATATCCAATATAAATAGGACAGTACGCAATAATCCATTTAAGGATAGTAAATATATTTAATAATAATTGTATATGAATGAATAAGATGATAAGATGAGCTACAATGAGGATGAGGGCTTGTATATATACCCACGCAGGGGTGCCCTTTCATAAGATTAAAGAGACATGACCTTTCATATGTCATGTCTCTTCATAATTAATTATTAGTTATTAGTTATTTATATTTACATATTATATATATTTATGTTTGTTACAAAGGGTTTCTTCATTGGGCAAAGGAGGAGGAAGGGCACATTGATTCAGCGGATAGAGCATCAAGGAAGGAAGAATGCACTAGCTTGGGTGCATTCTTCTTGGAACCTGCTTGACAAGCTTGAGAGGAGCTTGCTACACAGACAGGTTATATTGTATTGTATTCCTTGTTGTATTCCTTACTTGAGATCACAATTATATATACTTTCATTCTAGACTGGTTTTCCCCGGGGGGGTTTTATCCAGGGTCATGTTGACCAAAAATACCTGTGTTCATTTTTCATGTATGCTTAGTGTTTAAATCAGCGTTAGGAGCTTGTTAAGATCCTAGAGTGCTATATGTTTTGAGGTTTGCATGTACTAACATTGGGATACTAAAACTACTTGCAAGGGCACCTTAAAAGAGCACATATCCATCAGTTGAGGGCAGAATTCTTGGCAGATTTGAACAGACCTGTTTGCTATCCTAAAACGCAGCAAAGGACAGATTTGATTGATGAAGCTTAGAGCCCAACAAGAGGTCAAAGACAGACCTGTTGGGCAGCCCTCATAGTTCCTTAAAAATCTACATAATGTCCTATGGAGAGTGGCCCGAACTGACACATATTTGAGGAGTAATCATGGGTGACAACATCCTGCTCCTAAAGGTGGTCAAGGTTGAGAAAGAGGTGGGAGCACTCCTAACCAGCACTGCTAACATCTAGGGCTGAAGAACTCCTGGAGGAAGGAAAGAAGCTAGCAATGCATCTTTCAGAAAACATCCTGCAATAATGGCTCTTCTAAGCAGCCCTAACCCTCCTAGGAACACTGAATGTGTCACGACTTGGAGCCTATGTCATGCATGCCAAGGAGCAATGCAAGAAGGCCAAGTGAAGCTAAATTTTGATGGGGCTACGAAAGGAAACCCACAAAGACAAGAAGGTGGAGAAGTTCCAAGGGATCATAAAGGCAATATTATAGCCAATTTCTTGAAGAATATTTGCAAGGGTGCAAACAACCAAGCAGAAATGAATGTCCCGATCAGTGGAATACAGACCCGTCTTAAACTTGGGAATATCTAGTAGGAAGGGAATTCCAAAATTATCATCAGTTGCGAAGGGGGATTCCAAAATTATCACCAATTTGATGTACGATGCGTCCTTAACTTCATATTGGAAACTAAAGAATCAATTCAATTGGACAAAAGAAACTACTCGTATCTTTGAACATAGAGCATCATCATGTCATAGAATCGATAAATAAGACAAGTGATTGGATAGCCAATCAATCCACCCAGTTGCATGATTTGAAACTTGTGGTGATTGAAACCCCTCTCCTCAACAAGGAGTTGAATTGAAAAGACAGACTAACTAAAAGTTAGCAAGCAGAAATTATAAGTAAATCGAAATGACTAAACTTTATTTAAATGTTAAAATTTGGCACCACCGAACGGGCACTTTTGGGTTTGATAAAAAACTTTAGATGAAGAAAAGCTGCCACCAACTCAACATCCTTGGGCATTAGTTGCTCTGGATGGAAGAATATGGAAAACCTGCTTATCTTACTGATTATAGTTATTCTGCAGACAATCCAAGACTATTTATGCACATCAAATTTGCCTCAATTGTTCTGATCCAATATGGATGACACTATGCTTGAACCCTGAAAGAGAGGACACACGTAAACCAAATCATTGGCAACTCTAACAAACAAGAAGTCCCATTTGGCACTAGAGGAAATCAAGAGGAAAGGGATAGATGGTACACCATCTTCCATCACCAATGAGGCATGTTACAACTAAATCTAGCACCCACAAAAGTGTAAAGTCCCAAGCACCATGGTGATAGCTTTGTGTAACTCAGGAAGGCTGCCCACTGTCACCTCAATAGTTCTTCCCACACTTTAGGTTGGCTCTTCTCCAAGACAAGGGGGGCTTCCCTAAGGTAGTAAATGGAAATGGGAAAAGGGGTATGGAAAAGAAAGGAGATAGAGAAAAAAGAATAAGAAAAGGAAATGGGATGGGATGGGAAAAAACCAGTGCCTATCAATTTATTGGGCTAATGGAATCATGACATATTGAAAAATGGAAGAGATAATTTGCCACATTCACAACTACTTTGAGGTAGGCTATATGGTAGAAAGGACTAATTTGACACATTCAACCTATTAGATGAAAGAACTAGTTTGATACATTCATCATTTTATTTTGTACTCAAGGTAAAAGGAACTAGGTCTGCTACATTTGACCTTAAGTGTTTGCTGGAAATAGGTGTAGAAACTAGTCTTGGAGAACCAGAGTTGACACTCATCAAACAATATGAAGGTGTTGTTATATTTGGCTGAATTATTACTCCAATTTAACAACTTAATTTGATAGATGAAGGATAAGAATGCACAAATATAACAACAAATAAATCAAGGGGKAAAAGTTCCTCACATTGCTTTATTCCTAAATGAATGGTGTTTTCATTACTAGGCCTACATATTAGAATGGTAACAAATGGTTTCTACAACAAAATTTCCAACAATTGATGACCATAAACATAATCATGCAACAAATAGAGCAACACCTCACTTCCTCATTAAGTCTTCCCAATGTTTGATATACAAGGGAGCTCCACATCAACCATCTCCAAGTTCCTACTCTAACTCCTATAACTTCCCACTCCAAATCACCAATCACCCCATCTCCAAAAAAATGGAGAGAAAACTCATTTTTCATAGAGGGGGCTTCAGCTCTCTTAACAATAAAATACGATATTTTCCTACCTAACTCCATGAAAAATCAAACAATAATAAAATATTGGAGATGTTAGGTCTTATCCCCGTCATGGTTGACTTGTCAACTATGATTCCTAATCTCCATTCTCTCCAAAAGAGGTCACTCCACCTAAAATTATGAAGTAATGTGCAAGATAAACCTCCAAGAGAGAAGGTGCACCACTAAGATAAGGTTTTGACCATGTCAAGATGCTAAAAGGGTCCACATCAAGTGCGCCCTCCAAGATGCATGATCAAAAATACATTAAAATACTCCATGACATAGGAGAGTGTGCTCCATGGTCCACCTAGAAAAAAGACTCCAAGTGTGCCCTCCAAGATGCATGCATGATCACATCATCCACAAAAAGCAAGATAGAAATCAGGACCTAGTGAATAAGGCACCCATCTTTGTCCTAGATGTGCTCATGTAAGAAGGGCTCCAACTCATTAATGTATATCCAAATAATGTGGGGGTAGGGAGCAACCTTGTTTGACCCCAACGGTACTCTTGATAAAATCTAATATCCCATGTGTTGTGTGTAGACGACCAAGAACTGACTCGTATAGGCGCATGACGGTGGTCAGCAAGGTCTCTAAGATACCAATGTCTTTGAGTCTCTATAATAAAGCCTCCCGAGGGACGAAATCAAAAGCTTTTTGAAAATCAACAAAGCAGCAATAAACTTTCGAAAAGCGATACCATGCCTCCTCAATGATGGCCCCGAGTGTAAGGATGTGATCAATAGTCCGGTGCTCAGGTTGAAATCCAACATGTCCTCTGGCTCTAAGTTGCCTACTCTCAAGCTCCTTAGAAAGCTTCAAGTGGAGCATTGTAGCATAGAGTTTAGAAAACGTGTGGCCCACCATGATCATCTTGTAGTTGTTGGGATCCATACTAAGGCCCAATTTGTGGATCGGGTGAATCATGTGATGTGACCAGGACTGTAGAAAACCTGTGCAGACCATATGGTTGAACAAGTTGGCTAGGTGGTTATCCATAGCATGGAGACCCTACTTGAAGAGTTCTACCTAGAACCCTTTTTCATCTACTACTTTTGCTAGTGTTCATCATCCAAACGACCTCCCAGATATCCCAGTACAAGAATAGGTGGCAAGAGGAGGGCGAGGGGGAGATAACCCGGATTAGGCTTGGTCTCGTTGTAAGGACTCCCTTGAGATGTTTGACCCCAAGTGGAAACAAAAGGGGATTGTCTATGGCAGTTGGTTCACCTGGACAAACTATAGGTAGGGGAGAGACAAGGTTCAAGGTTGGTTGGATTGCTTCTATCGTCCTCAAGAAGATATGTTCTTTTCTGACAAGATTCGCTTGATGGATGTGATAGGTTTGGACCACCTTCCAATTCAGGTTGTGATCTTTGTGGGTCACTCAGTTGATTTGCCTCCTTCATTGTTCAAGCTAAATGTATCTCATTTGGAGTTAGGGAATTTCCACATCATAGTTCAAGAGAGTTTGGAACCTCTCCCTTAGGCCAGTGGATGTTGAAGGGTGGATCCTTTAGTAGGATGTTGCAATTTGTCGCACTGTAAAGTTCATAGAGGTTGGGATCAGATGATGGCTCGTAAGCACAAAATGGAGTTGTGGGTGGCTCAACTTAGGCTTGAGGAGATTCACATCTTTCTTGACAAGGATCTTCATAATGTGACTCTTCAAGAGGAGGTTGCAAACCTAGAGATCGTTGTTCGTAGAGGTGAGAACTATATAATGTTGGGGGTGCTCGGATCAATTCCACTTTACAGTGGATCCAAGAGGGACATGGAGGCTCCAAATTCTATTTTTACTTCTTCAAGAGGAAGGTCGTTGTGGACAGGGTGCTTGGTCTGTGTAGGGAAGATGGTTATCTTGCAAAGGACCCTTCTAAGGTTAGAGGTATGTTTAGTTCTCATTTTGAAAATATATTTCCTCTTTATGCTTTGACAGATGTGGTGATGGCTACTAGAGATGCTTGTTGTAGGGTTGTTCCCTGTAAGGTTTCTAGTGGTGATCAGGACTGGTTGGATAGAAATTTTTTTAGAGAGGAGATTTATGCTACTCTAACTTCTATGCAGAATGGAAAGTTGCTAGGTATGAATGGCCTACCTTGTGAGTTCTACATGGCCATGTGGTACACCATTGGTCATGATTTTCATTGTTTGGATTTGTAAGTATTCGCCTCAGGTTGACTTTCAAAGTTTCTCAACCAAGGTCTGGTCATAGTTTCTTATTAAATCATGGCTAAGGCATTGGCTTCGAGGATCCACTCAGCTACACAGTATGTGGTGCGCTAGGAGAAAACATGTTTCATTTAGGGGAGGTTCATTATTGACATCGTGGTTTTAGCATGGGAGGTTTTGAAGTGGGCTCAAGGTACTAGCCAATGGTCCTTTTTCTAGATATTGACTTTGACAAGGCTTATGAACTAGTTGACTGGTATTTTATTTTAGGGATGCTAACTTCTCCGGATTTTGCACTACGTTGTGTTGCCATGGTGGCCACCCTTTTCACTAATGCTCCTGCCTTTGTCCCAGTGAATAATGCCTTGTCCCTGCAGATTTCCCTGCATCGGTCTATCCATTAGGGGTTCCCTTAGGCTCCTTATATCTGTATTAACAACATATGCTCTGGGTTACTTGTTAGAGACTACCCATACTACGGGGCAGGTTCGAGGCATCCTACCCCCGAATGGTTTTAGAGATGGTTAATAACCATTTTGTGGATGATTCTCTCTTTTATGTAAGTGTTGAGTGGAGTTCGATTAATGGGGCCCTCGCATGCTTGGATACATTTTGTGTTGCTTTAGGTTGTGGTTAGTGATCACAAGATAGATTTTTGGTTGGTCGAGTTGCATTCACTGCTAGATTAGATTCTTGCAGCTTGGACTTATATTCAACTCGAGGTCATTGTGAGGTAATTGGGTATTCTGATGGGGGTGGGTTTGTTGCTCGTATCTATGTGGGATTGGTCTCTTCAAAGGCTTTAGAACAAACTTCACATCTAGTATCATAAGGACCTCCCTTTAATGAGAAGTTGATTGTTTTTGGACGCATTCTTCAAGCTTCACATCTCTATTATGTCTCTTGTTAGTTACCTAGCCGATCCTAGTTTTGGTGGCGTGAGCAGATTTTGTAGTCATACATATGGTCTAAGTATGGTGGAGAGAGGGGCCTTCCTTTAGTTCCATGGGATGTGTGTATGATTCCCAAGGAAAACATTGATGTTTCCATTAAGGGAAATATTCTTGTGGCCAAGTGGGTGGTGAGGTGTTTAGAGGGTTTGGCCCCTTAATAAGTCTTGTTTTTACATCGAATGATAATGGCTCAACATACAAGTATGGTTCAAGGGGCTTTGCATTGATGCGATATTATATCCTCGCCCCATTTGTTTTAGGTGTCGAGATTGTTCATCTTCAAGAGCATATGATCAGCTTGGAAAGTTGTGGCAGGTTTGGTCCATTGGCATTGAGAGGGCAGTAGGGTAGGATGGAATTTAGCTTGTCATCCCATCTGAAGTCAGAGGGTTTAGGGTACATGTGTGGGGAGATGCCTTGTTTTCATGCATGCAAGTTGAGCAGGAAGGGCATTTTATTCTGGGGAGACATGGGATTTTGCC
>JASDQU010217146.1:0-12833 GCA_032191745.1 Picea mariana | reverse complement strand
ATATTTAATAAAATAAATTACAATAATTCTATAGTGTTGAAAAACTACTTACTATTAAATTGCAGTTCATACTCCTTTGTCTTTCCAAAAACATTGGGCAAAATGGGTCACGCTAAAAATCCAATCGATACACATGTATTAAAATCACAACATGGATTGTCATCTATAATGATTTCATTATTTGTTAAAAAACATCTTAATTTATGGATTCCTTTTGACTCGATTGGAAGGCGTTAAGATTTCTTGACCTTCAAGTACAAGTGCTTACGCCGAATGATTTTTTTGAAATTATATCTAGCAATATATATAAGTATTTCCTTTTACGAAATTTAGGTAAGGGTTGCGAACTCTTATAAAAATTGGGCATATAAGCAAATCAAAATGCGCAATGGTGGTAAAAACGCCATTTTGTTTTACAATCTAAAAAGAACAATTAAAATGATCAAAACCACAATAGTACCCTCAATTGACGACAAGAATACACAAAAATCAAATGAATATTTTTCCTTTAAAAGAAATGACATACCTTGTCTCAAAAGCAAGGTAATTGATTCAATAAAAAACGAAAAAAATAAGGTGCAGATCAGACGTGGAGATTGCATCAGTTGCACTTAAATATGGTACCAACCCATACTCATTCCATCTCAACTTGGTAATGTAATCAATCATCATTGACAATCCGCACTTGATACATATGGTGAATCGATGACTCGTGAATTTAAATTTGAAGAAGGAAGGAATTGTGGTGTACAATGTATGATCATTTCAAAGAGTCCAAACTTGCAAGAAAGAGATCAAACGGCAACTTGGATTATGATAATGACGTATTTTCATTTTCTTCATTTCATTTCTGCAACTTCTTTCTGTTGTGAAGAGATGGTGATTCCATTGTGTATCCAGTAACAGTGCATTTAAAACTACTGCTGATGAGAGATACACCATTCAGTCTCAAAAGCTCGCAAGTAGAAAATGGGATATGCACTACACGCATTTTGATAACCAAATTGGAAATCATGGAAATATCTTGCTTAAAGCCGTAGTGTTCATAATTCACCCCACCCTTTTCTAGGGTTTCACTTTCATATTGGTAAAAAATTAAAAGCATCAAAACCCCTTCCGACTGGTCAAGTTGTTCCACCGCTCAAAACGCATCCCGACAAATAATTGGAATAATCTTAACCTTCCACTTGCAGTTTGCGTTATGAATAAATTTGTTGTTTTCCATAACAATAGATAAGAAAATGTATGACCATGCACGCAATAATAATGAGCAGAATGTCAAATAGCGGTCAGCTGACTCTTGAATGACAGAGAACAACCATCGATAATATTAGTTGTTTAGCAAGAAACTGGCAAGTTGTTCACCGAATTGGGAAACCGATTCGCATAAATAAAGGAAAAAGACAAACATAATTGACTACGGGGGTCCAGGCCAATAAGGGAAAGGCCCGGCGCCTCATTCGTTGGGGGGTTCCTGTAAAGTGCCGATTCTGACGCTTACGCTTTCTGCGTGTTTCTGTCTGTTCGTCCGAGATTCAAGATGCGCTTGCAAGTTGCCCCTACGCCTCGTCCCTCTGTATCCATACAATTAACTAAATGGAGTATTATAGAATCTGTTATTATATACGAAGATACGAAGAGGTATAGCCGTAGGCGGGCGTCCGCAAGTTTTGAAGATTATGCCAGAACAGTACGAAATCGCCGTACGCCACCGCTACCACACGGTTTCTGACCGCTGCGGCGGGCTTGCTGCCGCCCGCCATTGTCACATAATTCCCGTGGGATATCTATTATACCCTTGATGAGTAGGCTAACTCGGACCAAACAGATTCACTTTTCCAGCCAAAAAAAGGGTCTGAATCTGGTCAGATTTTCAGGAGTAGTTTGAGTTTTGTATGAATCAAAGTTCTAAGCATTTCAGAACTTTAGCCCAAAAGTTTTGTCCCATTTTAAATCAATCTAGATGATCAAAAAATTGATGAGATTGACCAAAAACTTAAAACTGCATCACCTAAAAATCTGGAGAAAAGATAACGAATGAGGAAAAATTGCCCTCTCCTAGGTCTCGATAGTCCCTTTTAAAGTACATTAATTTTAATAGTCTAATTTCATCACCAATATTGTTGTGGATGGAAAAAACTGCCTATCTGACTAATCACAATAAATAAAGGAGATGGAATTTCAACCCTTAACTTCCTTGCAAGACAAAATATATTTATTTATCATTAAAAATGATGATTAAAATCTTCCTTACATGACAAAACATATTTATTCATCATTAAAAATGGTAATTAAGATAATATTAAAATAATAGACATAATAATGATCCATCATATTATTAATGACTTAGATTTAAATTTTTAACTAAATTTAGGTTTTTTACTAAATTTTAATCTTTTTTGAGTGTTAATTGGCACACTCTGCTTCCTTTTTTACAAGGGGCTCTAGGGAATGGAGCGCCTTGAGTTTCAACAGTGCATAGCCACATTTTCTTTACATATTGAAATTATTTGAGTTGTTATCAGATCTAACTTATTTCAAAGATAAATGGAGAGGTTGAGATATTCTCTCAACCACACACCAAACAAGGATCTCACCAATCAAACTCTCTAACAACCTCTTAAGAATAGGATCACACAACTCATGTAGAGATTAGCACTACTTCTCAATACATTAGCAAGAATATTAGATAAGTAGGAATTATAATTTCAACACTCTCTCTTAATGACTACATATCTAAATATCTATGTGGTCATATCTTCATCTGCTTCCTCTTGTACCTGCATCTCATTATTGATTTTCATATAAAAAGAAATCCATCTACCAAAATACATGGGTCATTGTTACACATGATTTTGGTCACTCTGGTAATGTCTTAACAATGGTGTATTCAGGCTCCCAACAAGGACTTTTTTCCCGAGAAAAGTGGCTCTTGTCTCCTTCCAAAAACATATTTTTAAAGTGAGTCTGCAGGCTGTGTATGGCCTAGGGTGTGAGAATCCCTCATTCTCGCAGGCCACCCACACTTAGGGTGCGAACTTCTTGCAGTCTGTTCCATACACAGGGTGCGAAGCTGTTTTTAAGCTTGGAAAGGAGAAGAGGTCTCGAGGGTTCTAGAAGGAAATCTTCTAAAAAATGAGTTGGCATTCATATGGTTATCATTTTACTAACTTCTTAGATTTTATGGGATCATCCTCATCCATGTAACCATTTCTCTTTCTCCTATATATTGAAATATTTCTCATGGAAAAGGTTAAGTAAGATTGAATGAAGAATTGGTGAAAGAATTGTGTGAAGAACCCTGCTTGGATAGAAGCTTGAAAACTCTATTTGGTCTATCAAGAGGAATTGGATCTTCTTCATACAAGTACAGAGAAATTGTGTGTGATGGAACCAAGGGTCAGTGAAAGAAAGCTTGCAACATCAAGGCGATTAGGTTGTATCTTCTACTTTCAATTAATATGATACAATGGCATGTCCATTTCCCATAAAGTCACTCTTATTTTATTGTGCAATTCCTTGATCATATGCATAAGTTGACATTGAATATACTTTGCTATCTTCACTTTGGTTGGTTTGTGTTGTCTCGGAATTGACTTCACGAGAGCACCGGAGCAAAGCGGGAACAACAGAGACCTAAGGAAGCGATATAAAGGTATGCCACTTATTCCTTCCTATTAGCAGATTCAATAATTACAACTTAGGGAAAGAGTCGTGTCCTGTCCTGTTTTGTTCTAGATCCAAGTGGATCTAGGGAGATCTGTTAGTGTCCACACTTACCGATTAGTCCGATAATAGTCATTAGCCGGTGTAACCATCAGTTCTCTAGGAATCATTTTCATGTACATGGTTCATTCAACCATTCTTTCTCATACCTCCCCCTTCATCACATCATCATTAACTTGGGCTTTTTCAGCTTACCCATAACCATGCTCTGGATTTTCTCGGATTACCCTGAACCATGTATCAGGTTTTCTCGAATTACCTGTAACCATGCATCAGGTTTTCTCAGATTACGTGTAACCATGCTTTGGGTTTTCTTGGATTACCCTCAACCATGCACTCTCAAGTGGTTTTGACCACAAGCCATCGTTTACATAGTGTTTTTTAGATCACCACGAACTTTTCACATTAGAGGAGTATACAATGGCTAGGTACATAACTTATACTAGGTACATACTTAAGTATTCTCTAGGACCACTACATTAAAATATCATAGACTTGTGTTTCATTACCACAACATTAAAATATCATAAACTTGTGTTCCATTACCAGGGATGATTTTAAGGATGGAAATTTATTTTAAAATGTAAAAACCTTGGCAAATTTTACTAGTCATTCATATGCTAACTATAATTGTTTGGCGATAATTTTGTAAAAGCATTCAAATTTATAAGGATTTTATATAGTTTGTATAAAATTTTGGTGATTTTTAAGGTAAAATAATTTTACCCTATAGAATTTGGGTGAATCATTTTTAGAATAGCGAATATTTTTTTGGAAAAACCATGGAAAATTAGCCCACAAGCAAAATTTAGCCCCTAAAATCATCTCTTTGGACCATTACATGTGTGACTCAATTTCAAATAACTTATATGCGATAACTATGCATACCTTCAAACAAAAACAAAAATATCACAACTCAATCACACTTCTCACAATCAATGTTGTGTGAGTCCGACAATTTGTATAAGGATGTTAGAGGAAGTGATACCAGGAGCTATAATTTATAACGGTTTCTATAGGTGTATTTAACCACTTTTAATATGTGGTTGTGTTATCATATTACATTGATTAGTACAACCAAGTTAATAAAATGGTTGATACACAATCAAACAAAATAAATAAAATTAGAAATAAAAAAAGTTTAATTATTAAATATAAAAAACGTTTAATTATTTAAAATAATAATTAAACAAAAAAAGTTTAATTATTTAAAATAAAGAAATAAAAAATATATATTAAATATAAAAAAAATTCTAAAATATTGTAAATAAATAAAATTAGAATTAGGCTTTTAGAATAAAATTAAAGTTAAAATTAAAATTGAAGCAAAATTATAATTAAAGCTTTAAAATTTATAACACATCTTGAAAGAAAAGAAAAAATTTATAACAAATCTTCAAAGAAAAGAAAACGGATATAATTGTATATGAGAATTCAAGTTCATCATATAAATATCTCACATCAAACTAGCCTAGGCGGGGGCCTTCTAGAAACATCAAGGCATGAAAGTAATGAATATACACCTAGGTAGTAAATTTATATAGGAAATTATTTGAAAACTCAAACAAGTAATACATTGATTAACATGCCTGAAATGAACTGAAATTTAAATTTAAAACTTTAATCTTAATCCACTCTGTAAACCGCAAAACTTTAAAGTAAACTGCAAAACTTTAAAGTAGTTATAACAACAATGACAGCAGCCATAACATTCAGAATTAAATTTATATCCACACTTTGCCAAGCTTAAGACTACCAATAAAAACAACAAGAAAACAAATCACACTGAGATCCGATGGCCTCACACTGAAATGAATTGGGTGGATGGAAGGCAATAAGCAGTTGGTTGTTTTTTGCAAATGTCACTAACGCATCACAAGCTTGCAACCGTGTTCATTTACCAAGACGCCAGGGTTAATGGAAAGGCCAACAAAAATATTTTACCAAGACGCCAGGGTTAATTGAAACGCCATGGCAGCCTTATCCAGCATTACCACGACAAGGATATTTGAATTACCCAACATTAACAGGGCAAAGTTATTTCAATAGCCCAACATTAACAGGGCAAAGTTAATGGAAACTATCCACGCATCCTAAGAACAAGTGGAAGAACGGAAGCAGAACCCCTCTAAAAAAAACTTTTAAAAAACTTAACCCTAGTAAAAAAAATTTGAACTTGGTAAAAGTCAAAATATAAAGTGGACCTTAATAATGACATCATTCATTATTATGCTAATCAAGTTAATCAAATGGACATGTTTTATTAATCATTATTATGCTAATCAAGTTAATCAAATAAATGTACATATTTTATCATGCAAAGAAATTAATGATTAAAATTCTAGTATTTCATTTATTGTGCTATGATCAATCATTATTATGCTAATCAAGTTAATGAGATGAATGGACATGTTTTATCAATCATTATTATACTAATCAAGTTTATCAGATGAATGGATATGTTTTATAATGCAAAGAAATTAATGATTGAAATTTTAGTATTTCATTTATTGTGCTATGAAAAATAAATATATACATATAGAAGTAAATATGTAAAATTAACTAATTTTTTAATTTTTTAATTAAGTTAATCACATATTTTTAATGATGAATGGACATGTTTTATTATGTAAAGAAATTAATGATTAAAATCCTAATATTTCATTTATTGCCACTATGAAAAATAAATATATACATATAAAAATAAATATGTAAGATTAACTAACTTCCTAATCTTTAATTTATTTAAAAGTTGGAAATAAAAAATATTTTTTATCTTTAAAACAAAATATTAAAACAATTCAATTAACTTTCTATTATTTTTCTTCACAATTTCTTAGATGAAAATTAATTTCTACTAAACAAAATAAATGAAAATTGTCATATATATATAAACTTCCATTTAATGGAGAAAAAATCATATATATATATATATATATATATATATATATATATATATATATTAGTAAAAAAAACTTATATTAGATAATATAATAGGTCCATTACAATCATTTTGAGAATAATTTAGATATTCTCCACATCACCATAGAAAAAACAAAACAGTTTTTATACATTTCCACCACATGGCTAAAGAACAAAACAAAACAATTCTTATACATTTCCACGAGTAACACTTCCCTCTGCAATGTATACATATCCAACAAAACTAATTTTCTAGTACAAAAAACATCATATGAGACCCTCGTTGATCTATTAGTTGATTATCAATCTTTCAAAATTGTATGTTTCACCTTCATAGATCTTTGCAAAGTGTATACCATCTTCTTGAAGTAGTAATGTTTCCTTGGAGAGATAATCAACCTTATTATAAGATCTAAAAATATGTTGTGCCCTTAAAAGAAAAAATTTCTCGTTCAGTTTTCTAATTATGTTCATCCAAGACCGAAGAGATATCACCTGTAAATCATTTAGATTATTAAAAAAATCTATTATAGACTTTTAATCAACAATCAAGTGTAATTGTGTTATCTTTAAATAAGTAGAAAAAATAAAGAATGCACCATAAGGCTAATAGTTCACTCCTGGTATTTTTCCCCCTCCCATAATTCATCATAATCTTAAAAGTACCCTTCAGTGGACATTTTAAGACAGCTCCAACCCCACACTTTTCACCCCTGTCTTGGGATGCCCCATCAAAAAATCCCACAACTAGATCCCAATCCAGCAAAGGAGGCCTATCTATCCTATCCATCTTAATGCTCAGAGAAACAAATTTTTCACCTAGATCCTAAAGAATACTATTACAAAAAAATTCTTTACTAATTGGCCTTCCTTAAAAAATAGCCAAATTCCTCTGTTTCCACACTTCCCATCATAAAAAACCAGGTATCTCTTTCCAATTTTCCTTCTTCTTTAACCAGTTTTCATAACAATCTCCTATCTTTTGTCCTTCCCAACTGCTCTCAATTCTTAACTTCTTCAAAATATTACTCCAAATGTCCTTTGTGAACCTACATTCCACAAAAAGATAATTTGAATTCTCCTCTCTTATCCCACATAAGACACACTGGCTAGGACCCTCAAATCCTCTTTTAGATAAGTTTCCCCAGGTAGGTATTTTCTTTTCAAGTAAAATCCACACAAAAGGTTTAACTTTTAAAGGTAGCATCCAATACCAAATCTCACAGTACCAAAAAGATTAAGAATCTCCATTAAATTCTTCCATCTAAATATCATAAGCTTGTTTTGCATAGACCTATCCAAATTTTGTGTCCCATGACCATAGCAAAAGATCTTTATCATTGTTCAGCTCAAAACCAAACCCTACAAGCCCTTTTATATAGTTATTCCATTCAATCATTATCTCTCCCTCCACTCCTAAATCCTCTGTCATTTTCCATCTAGGAGTCATAATATGCCCCCCCTCCTGGATCCCTGCTTGAGCCAGAAATTCAATACCTTTAGCCTTTAAGTATAATACAAGATTTCCAAACAATTTATAATAAATATGAGCTCCTATCAATGGATGAAATCCAATCCTGATGTATTTCCCATTACCAGGATTCCAAGCCAACCAATCAATAATAATGGGCAACGATGTAATAAGTTCTCTCCAAATGTTTGAAGTACCCACCCAATTTTTCCTTCCCTATCTGAACCACTCTACTACTGACTTCTTCCTGAGATATTTTTTAACTACCACCTCATGCCACATTCCTTGATTCTGAAGAAATCTCCATAAATTCTTTACTGCTAAAGATTTCCCAAAAGAGTAAATATTATTTATGCCCCACCGTCCCATCTTTTTAGGTTTTGATAGTTGATTCCAACTCACCAGCTAGATCGCTTCTTTTGTCTTTTTCTCAATCCAAAGAAAACTAAACATCCGTATTCTAATATTATTTAAAATAATTTTATGGATTTTAGCTATTGACAACCAATAAACAAGTATGCTTTCCAATACCTCTTTTACAAGAGTAACTCTACCCCCCAAGCTCAACCATCTATGACTCCAACTAGCTATCATTTTCTCAAATTTCTTTACCAGCCAAATCCAATCCATCCTAGAATAGAAATTTGGTTTCATAAAACAACCAAGATATTTAAATCCCTCATCAATTGGTTTCACCTTAAAAGGAAAGAGCCCTTTCAACATAGTCAACTCCTCCTCCTTCCATCCTGCTTCTAGAAAAGAAGATTTATGTGGGATAAAAGCCATTCCAGATACTTTGCAAAACAAGTCTAGGATTCCTTTTAAAATCTCCCATTTTTTTATCTTACCATTAAAAAATATAATAACATCATCAACGAACATAAAATGTGTAATTTAAATCCCTCTAGCAACTGATACTCCTTCTAGTTTCTTCTCTCTTACCTTCTCATTAATAACTCTGCTTAAACCTTCAATCACTAAAAGAAACAGTAAGGGAGACAAAGGACACCCTTTCCTCAGTCCCCTTGAACTTCTAAGAAAAGTTGTAGGATTTTCATTTAACATGATTGCATAATTTGTTGAAGTTTCACACCCAATGTGTAACGTCCCCGACCATCCAAAGACCGAGCAATGCTACCAAAAACAACCTTAACTTGGCCTTTAAATCTCCGATACCATATTGTAACATCCATATAACCATAGAATGACTATTATGCATATATATAACATAATAATGCAGAAATAACAGTAAGCCTACACATGTAGCATATACAACATATACAGACAATACTCATCAATTACAACATATCTACCATTACACAACATGTAAATGAACATAAAAGTGGTACTTATATTTTTCTAGAATACCACCAACTACATGCAGACCTTCCATGAACCTTCCAAACATAAACCATGCCACTCATCACACTCAATAGTGGGTCACCCTCGAGATGAGACTAAGCTCCACCCAGGGCAATAATAATGAGCACAATGTCAAATAGCGGTCAGCTGACTCTTGAATGACAGAGAACAACCATCGTTAATATTAGTTGTTCACCGAATTGGGAAACCGATTCGCATAAATAAAGGAAAAAGACAAACATAATTGACTACGGGGGTCCAGGCCAATAAGGGAGAGGCCCGGCGCCTCATTCGTTGGGGGGTTCCTGTAAAGTGCCGATTCTGACGCTTACGCTTTCTGCGTGTTTCTGTCTGTTCGTCCGAGATTCAAGATGCGCTTGCAAGTTGCCCCTACGCCTCGTCCCTCTGTATCCATACAATTAACTAAATGGAGTATTATAGAATCTGTTATTATATACGAAGATACGAAGAGGTATAGCCGTAGGCGGGCGTTCTGGCGCAAGTTTTGATTCCCGCCATTGTCAGATAATTGCCGTGGAATATCTATTATACCCTTGAGGAGTAGGCTAACTCGGACCAAACAGACCCACTTTTCCAGCAGAAAAAAGTCGGAATCTGGTCAGATTTTCAGGAGTAGTTTGAATTTTTTATGGATCAAAGTTTTATACATTTCAAAACCTTAGTCCAGAGGTTTTGTCCCATTTTAAACCAAATTAGATACTCAAAAAATTGATGAGATTGACCAGAAATTTAAAACTACACCACCTAAAAACCTTAAGGAGGAAAAATTTCCCTAGATAGTCCCTTAAAGTACATTAATTTTAATGCTCTAATTTCATCTCCAATATTGTTGTGGATGGAAAAAACTACCTATCTAAAAGACAAAATAAATTTATTTATCATTAGAAATGATGATTAAAATCTTCCTTGCATGACAAAACATATTTATTCATCATTTGACAAAACATATTTATTCATCATTAAAAATGGTAATTAAGATAATATTAAAATAATTGACATAATAATGATCCATCATATTATTAATGACCTAGATTTAGAATTTTAATTAAATTTAAGCTTTTTACTAATTTTTTTTTTTTTTATGTTAATTGACACCCTATGCCTCCTTTTTTACAAGGGGATCTATGGAATGGAGGGCCTTGAGTTTTTAACAGTGCATAGGCACATTTTCTTTGCATATTGAAATTATTTGAGTTTTTATCAAATCTAACTTATTTCAAAGATAAATGGAGAGGTTGAAATATTCTCTCAACTACACACCAAACAAGGATCTCACCAATCAAACTCTCTAACAACCTCTTAAGAATAGGATCACACAACTCATGTAGAGATTAGCACTACTTCTCAATACATTAGTAAGCATATTAGATAAGTAGGAATTATATATTCCAACACTCTCTCTTAATGACTACTTATCTAAATATCTATGTGGTCATCTCTTCATCTGCTTCCTCTTGTACCTGCATCTCATTATTGACGTCCATATAAAAATAAATCTATCTATCAGAATACATGGGTCATCAGTCGGTGTAACCATCAGTTCTTTAGGAATCATTTTCAGCTACATGGTTCATTCAACCATTCTTCCTCATACCTCCCCCTTCATCACATCATCATTAACCTGTGTTTTATCAGCTTACCCATAACCATGCTCTGGATTTTCTCGGATTACCCTCAACCATGTATCAGGGTTTCTTGAATTACCTGTAACCATGTATCAAGTTTTCTCAGATTACATGTAACCATGCTCTGGGTTTTCTCGGATTACCCTCAACCATGCACTCTCAAGTGGTTTTGACCACAAATCATCCTTTACATAGTGGCTTTTAGATCACCATGAACTTTTCACATTAGAGGAGTATACAATGGCTAGGTACATAACTTATACTAGGGACATACTTAAGTATTCTCTAGGACCACTACATTAAAATATCATAGACTTGTGTTCCATTACCACTACATTAAAATATCATAGACTTGTGTTCCATTACCAGGGATGATTTTATGGATGGAATTTTATTTTAAAATGTAGAAACCTTACTAGTCATTCATATGCCAACTATAAATGTTTGGTAATATTTTTGTAAAAGCATTCAAATTTCTAAGGATTTTATATAGTTTGTATAAAGGTTTGGTGATTTTTAAGGTTAAATAATTTTATCGTATAGAATTTGGGCGAATCGTTTTTAGAATAGCGAATTTTTTTTTTTGAAAAACCATGGAAAATTAGCCCACGAGCAAAATTTAGCCCCTAAAACCTGTTAAATATATAGTACCCTCAACAGTATAACCGTACACTGCGAGTTGTACTGGACAGTTGTACTTTCTATTTCTGTCTTGCTTTCAGCATATATAAGCTCAGCTATTTCCTATTGTTAGTATCACTTCTGAATCTCTTCAGTTTTGTTCTGTACTTCTTCATACATTTGAATATACTATTCTTTTCTCTCTGCATTTCTCTGTCCTTCACAATTGATCATGGTATCAGAGCTACAGCAGTAAGCCTCTTCACACAGTCAGGAGAGCAACTCGATCCTCACAGCGCAGAGCCTCACGGATCTTGAGAGCACGCATCACAGACTTTTCACAAGGTTTGGAAAGCTGTCTGCAATACTCTTTAAAGATTGCCGTAAGAAGCTTGCGGAGGAAGCAGAGCGTACAAACGCCGAAAAATTCTGGACGAAGAGAACGCAGAAGAGGAAACCCTAAAATTCTTGCAAACTTTTCAAGAATCGTCAAAGATTGACGAAGAAAAGCCAGAGGAGGCAGGAAATTTTAAAGAACTCGAAAATTTCCCTCACATCTGTTAAAGATTGAAGCACAGAATGAAGAATTCGTGAAATTCTTTCAAATCTTTGAAAAATTCACGAATATTTTCTTCCACGGGAGTAAATTCCGTTAAATTCCGGAAACAACACGTCAAACACACAAGGAACGACCATTAAAGCTGCAAGATTCATCTTGCGAATAGATCTGAGGCGGGAAAACAGTTCAGAAGGGAACGAGAAAGTGTGGAACAGGTGAAAGAAACTCAGCCGTCCGATCTCTCGCAGAGGCCCGACAGTCGTTGGATCAGCGAGAAAGTGCTTGAGGTTTAACCCTCTAGAGCTCACAGGAGGATTTTTGGCTTGAGAAATCCCGACGTCATCTTGACTGTCCGATCAAGAGACACGTGGCGAGATCCTATTCCATCGCAAAATTGGGAATCGGGAGTTGGACGAGCAAAAGACTCTGCTCTCCAAAAACCCCGATACGCGAAATCGCGAAATCCCGAAACGATCACAGCTGTCCATTTCAGAGGACAGGTGGCAGCAGCTCATCGCATCGTCAT